>CM052266.1:101-27099 GCA_028455795.1 Lasioglossum marginatum | reverse complement strand
TATATATATATATATATATATATATATATATATATATATATATAACAGCTATATATGTATATATGTATATATATATATATATATATCTGTTTAACTTTAAAATCGAATAACGGGTTTGAATAAGATCTACATTTTCAGGGCATACGCGAGAACTGCTGCATAGAATAAATAAATAAATAATAACATATATATAAATATATTCGATAGTATACCTATCGAATCGAAATCGTTTGTCAGTATTGTCAGGCATAACTTTTTAACTCATTGTCAGTGTTTTGTAACCTGTTTGGTTATTTGTTTGAATAGCTCTAAATAAATATTTATATAATAAATTGTTAGGCGATATTGTAGGAACGATAGGTGCGCAGTTATTCTGAAAGAAGCGCCTAAAAATACTGACTGTCGGAGAAATATAGGCGAAAATGCGATGCGGCTGCCTTTGACATATGTCAGCTGATACATCAACACGGGCTCTAATACCTTTACGAAAAACATTCGACGCCGAATCACACTGACGATTTCTTTTTTTTTCTTTCCGTAAAGATACAACGTATTTTTTACGTTCCCATGCGTATCCAGCGTGCCTGGGATTTTTTAGGAATGCGCGATACGAGGTGAGTAAAGATACAAAGAAATTCTATTGTGTAACCCTAATAGCGTTTCAACTCAAGTTTTATTCTTTCCAACAGTTGCAATCGCCTTGCTAGCGAATAATGAGAGATCTGTACAGGATCGTGTAAAATTATTGCTATAGAGAAATTGCGATAATCTTCTACGTTTACAATGTACGTACAAAACTATTTAATACTTTGACTATTTTTAACAGTCTATCGTACAGTTTTAGTATTTCTGGTCTTTACATGGAACGAATGGATACAGCTTTAAACTCTAACTCGAGTAACGAAAAGTTCCAATATACGCCTGTAACATCCGTGGGCAACCAGAGGATACGAGTACGACCCATCTGGTTACATCTTATAACGATATTCTTCACTAAACGAATGTTCCACACTGCACTAAAATATGGTGTAGCAGGAAGCATAATGTTTCAGTACACGAAATTGGGATTTTGCTTGTTGATATTATCGGCGTTTGTAAATCATGTTTAAGTAAGTCAAGAATTGTATAAATTGAACGAGAACGTTTACTAAAAAGCGATCACATTTTAATATAGTTGTTTTCGATTGTAGAACTAAAATGATTATTTTGTTCGGACTGTTACAATAACTATTTCATGTAAAGATAATCGCTTGTATGAAAGAAATATATAAATATGTTATACTCTATACGGACGATGTATCTTAAACGCTTCCACCATGTTACCTTCGCAACCGTAATCTGCAACGCAAGAAATCTTTCGTGTGGAATTTTTCCCGGTGTATCGTGTATCCCTCGATCCAAAGAGCCAGAGCGAAAATGGCAACATTCGAAGCTTTGGAGAGCAAATTTTCATACGACGCAAACTTTACATTTGTCGGCTATAGGCATAATGATGGCATGCAGCGCTATTCAGTTTGGTGCTGTGATCAGTGGGTTTTATGGGAGACGTTGGTGGTTATCCTTAGCCCCAGAGGAACAAGAGGAACACAGAAGATGGTACCAGGAAAGAAGAAACATATTTTATGGTAGATAATTTACGATCTGTCATTGTAATTTAATCGATATCAAAATTATTTGAATATTTGTCTTTCTAGGTTCACTGAGCGCTTTTTATTTAACTTTATTATCTTATTACTTAACACATTTAGAAAAAGATCCAATAGAGGAACGACGACGTTTTATAATGTTTAGTAAAGACGAACAAGCCGCGCTTGGACATACTATTTTTACAGCAGTATGTAATCGGTAGATCGCGGATCTTTATGCAAAATAAAAATTATGCAATCTAAACATAGATTGCAAGAAATAGAAACTAAATTGGATGTTATTTCTTCTCTTAACGGGGTAGACTCGTTTCCAAGATTGCAAGGGTGCATAATGCACGCGATGAGGTTTTTCAGTAAGTAGTCGAAAGCGCTAGATAAAAGATCTTTTCCTATGAATGCATAAAGATCCGCAATCTAGTAATTAGACATAATATCGCAAATATCTAACGAAACGGTTTTACGTAACAGTCGATTTATATAGTTATTAGAGAAGTATAAGAATCAATTGATACCAGCGAGTGATCCTATGTACGCGAGGCTTAGAAAAGTCATAAATAATATAGGACGAGCTAATAAAAACATCTTCGAACGTACAGAATGGACTGTCAATGTAGCGAACGTACCGCTTCCTAATGCTATGGTTTTTTCGGTATGTAATTATTCCTTTGAAGAGTTCAAGTTTTGTTTTATGTAAATGCAATATACTGTTTTTAACGTTTCAGGGTGGAAATGTTTTTGTGTTTTCCGGTATATTCGATGTAATTCAGAACGACGATCAACTAACGTTTATATTGGCTCATGAAATGTCGCACGTTTTACTCTTACATATGGCAAGATATTTTTATTAGAAGATACAAGAATAATTGAAATCTTTCGAGGAATATATATTTAACACACATTTCATTTTAGGCAGAACTATTTTCCCACAAGATACTAGAGGAAATTATGTATGCTGTACCTCTGTTTCTCATTTGGGCAATTTTCTCGAGATGGACAGCACTGATGCTTCAACTAGGAAGTGTTTTTTTGCATAACATTCTTGTCACGTACCCATACAAAAGGCGACTAGAAACTGAAGCTGACAAAGTGGGATTTCAGTTATCTGCACGAGTATGCGATTTCTTTCTACGATATCCTAGAAATGTTGTGTGCATGGTTCGTTTCACCGCTTCATATGTTTCCAGAGTTGTATCGACTTAAGGGAAGTTTTACTTTTCTGGGAGCTTATGGACAAATACGAAGAACTTACAAAGGTAAAGGACTATGTTATACCGGCTTTAATGACTCATCCTGATCACATCACTAGAAAACGGAAGCTCACTCGTCAATTACCAGAAGCCTTGAAATTGCGAGATCAAGCTGAGGTAACGATGCTTGTTCTTTCCCAAACACTATCAAATGGCAAACCCATTCTTTTTTAATCGATTTCAGTGTCCCGCTTTGCCGCTAACGGATCCAGGGAAGAAACTGCCCCGTTACCTAAAAGATCTCGAAGAACGCTACCGTCGCAAACAAGGAATTTCAGTGTATTTCTAGATAGATCTTCTACGCGTTACATTTAACGCATTAATAGAAAGAAAAAAAATAAAAGCTCGTGCTCGTGTCCCGGTTGTATATTTGTAACGCCAGGATACGGTTGACAAGATGAATAATTCGTTAGTCACCGTTAAGCAATGCAATATAGATAATTTCTCATGACGTCGGCTTTATCGCCTGTCTTCCTGCTCGTTCAGTGAAAATTTCTGGCATTATGATTCTTTGTGTGGAGGAGCGTAAGCATTTCGCATCGCAGTCGAAGATCGCAGGATGATGCCGTTCCTTCTCTTATTCGTCACACTAGCGTGCGGATACAACGTAGACACAAATTCTTGGTTCAACATATACTCCTCTGAAAACATGTACTTGGGTTACACAGTCTATTTGTACCACGACTCTGTCAGCGGTGATTCCTGGTAACATCCATTGTCTGATCGTTTTCGTAAAATACATATTATCCGAACTATATTTTTAATTTTGTACGATATAATGCAACTATGGAAGGTTGTTCACTGGTGCACCGAAGGGAGGTCGTTATTCGCCTGCCAGCCAAAACATTAGGAAACCGAGCGAACAGGGAGTCGTTTATCGCTGTGATTTAAAACCTAAAGGAAAGTGTGCGGAGATAAGGCCCAAGGAAATTGGGGATGAAAAGGGACACATAAGCCAGCTTCGTCTGAATATACTGATTAAAAAGCAAAGGGGCTGGTTTGGAAGTGCCATGTCGATAGACAGATCAAACGGAGTATTAACAGTAAGATTATTGTTACGCGCTCAACGGAGTAGACTCGTTTCCAGGATTGCAAGGGTGTGGGAAGCATCTTTTCTCGTTTATGCTATTTCTCGATAATGCATGCGAGGGGTTTTTTTGACTGCAGCCTAGATTGATCTTTTATCCAACACTTTTGACTACTGAAAAAGCCCATCATATGCATTATCGAGAAATGAGAAGGCGCATCCCGCACCCTTGCAATCCTGGAAACGAGACTACGCCCTTAATAGCGTGTTTCCAATGGAAGGAATAATTCATTAATTTCAGGTATGCGCACCACGGACTGTCGTAAGTATTTTCATTCCCTCTAGCAATAACTATTCCGATACCATGCACGGAATGTGTTATAGCGGAAAGATTTCTTCGAATTTACTCTCCATCGAGTATGATAATCTTGAATTTCATAGTTGAGTATTCCAGATTATTGGCAAGTACCATATACATATAGATATGTGTGTATATAATGCAGCAAAAATAACCGTTTCCTTCTTATCGATTAGATTTTCAATCGAAGATTTGGTATAACCCGTTGTGTGGGTTCTCCATTCACTATGCTTCGGTAGCGGTATGTATATATGTAGAGAGAAGAAATGCATAAAGAAGGCATAAAAACAATTTTGAATCACTTTTAGCAAGATGAAAGCAAGAAACGTATTATAGGAAAGCCTGTAAATGACATTTGCGGCAGTGTAGAAATAGTGCAGAATGAAACAAGACTCTCAATTGAATTACCGTCTGCCGACGAGTTATCTCAATTTGGTAAGGTTCTTTATTGTTTTGAGTCTGTATATTTCCTTTCTTGAACAAACAATTACATAACAGCACGCTTCAGGGTATAGCGTCGAGTCTGGCAATTTTTTTAAAAAGAATCAGTTGCTTTACGTCGGTGGTGCGCCTGGCTGGCATTACGTAGGGCAAGTAAGTTAAAACAGATTCGATCCCTACGACATCTTTTTTATGGATCCTTTTATCAGGTAGCAATACTTGACGCAACAGCGAACTCGTCCGTCGTGGCCAGGTTACAAGGTAACAGTACTGGCGAGTTTTTTGGAGCGAGCTTAGCTGTGGGTGACGTGAACAACGATGGCTTGGATGATCTTATCGTTGGAGCACCCTACTGGGGACAAGATAATGGCAAAGTGTATTGCTACTTTGGCAGTTCCAAGGTGAGATGTATACATACGTTGCGTAACGTAAGGTATTCAATTTTCATTTTGGACTTGCCCTTTTTCATTTCCATATAAAGGGCCAATTCGAAGAGGCAATATCCCTCGAAGGAACTGTGGAAGGTGGTCATTTTGGATACGCGGTATCCAGCGGTGACTTAGATGCCGACGGATTTGACGGTGAGCTTTCGTGGATGGTTTAAACATGATCTCGGTATCAGTTTTTAATTTCGGAATTTCTTTACCGTTTCGCAGATATCATTGTGGGGGCACCTTGGGAAGACTCTGGAGTGATATACATATACAACGGTGGTTCGGATCTAAAAGGACAGAAGCTGCAACCGTCACAACGAATTACACCCATAGTCCAATCCGATGTTCAACGCAAAATTCAGAGATTTGGGTTCTCGACGTCGAAACCGATTGACGTTGACGGGAACGGGTTTGTATCACTTATTTCTAGTCAGTAGTGTACTACTTACAAAGCATAAATTATTGATTTGTACCTACTTAGATATTTGGACGTTCCAGTAGGAGCATACAAATCGGGTCATGCTTTTCTGCTTCGTAGTAGACCGGTCATCAAAACGGAACTTGCAATTAGCGTTGCGCCCAATGTTTTAGAGCGAGATGCTAGACACTTTTCAATTGAAATGTGCTTACGGTATAGTGGACATAACATAGAAAATTTACGAGGCAAGTATAGAATTAATATTATTTAATTAGAATTTAATGAAGCATAGAATTAATTTTCAGGTGTAGAATCCAAGATCACGCTTACTATAGATGAACAATACAAGCGAACTACCGAAATAAGCGTAGAGTCTTCCAATTTTTCGATCCCGTGCTTTAGAGTGCCAGTCAACGTCTCGGTAATCATTTATTTCTCTGCCACTGTTTTAAACCAGTTTAATACTATTTTCATTTGAGATCTTTTACAGACGAACATAAGAGACTTTATCAAGCCAATCTATATTCTTGCGAGGCATGATTTCATAAACAACACATCTAAACGCTTCTGCGCATTCTGCCCTGTGGAAAGAAGAAATAATAAATTGAATGTTGCTCAAACCTTTCTTACTTTTAATATCGACTGCGGGGCAGACACAGTTTGCACCTCTAACATATCCATTGCAGCAAAGTTCGACAGTGTTCGGTAGGTATTAAACAATCGATTGTCATACTCCCAGCTCTGTTAGACTATACAAACCGTTTCTTTTTTTAGCGACAATAATACGTGGGTGATCGGTTCGACAAATGTAAACTTGAAAGTCAATTTGAAGAATCACGGAGAACCGGCTTATCTCGCTATGCTGCGGTTCGCTATTCCAAACGGAATACAGCTGCGTAGCATTTTACCTTCTTGTCAAGAAGACAGTTCTAAAACAAATTTATTAGTACTATCCTGTGAAGTGGATAACCCTCTATGGAGAGGAGAAGAAAAGAATATTACTTTAGATCTTGACATGGAAAATCTAATTTATGACTCGATACACGATCACAAGTTAAATTTTTCCATAACATTTACAACCCGCAGTAAAAACGAAGGGATGCAGAATATAATGGAAACTCTTAACTTAATCAACGAAGTTTCTTTATCTTTGAACGGGTTCGTAACTTTTATAGCATTCTTTCTATCGAACACTGAATCGTGTTTGCTGTGAAACTTTTATCCTTTAGGAAAGCAAACGCAGAAGCATATTACTTGTCCGCCATTACGGATGCTGCTTCGAACATCAGTTTCCAACACACTTACCAAGTGTACAAACTCGGCACAACACCTATAGAAACCGCACAACTCGTTATTAAAGTACCGGTAGCTATTAACGACTCGGAGCCTCTGATTCGCATATACAAACCCCAGGTACGACACAGCGAATTGTTTTCCAATAAATACAATTCCAATAAATACGATTAAAGAGTAAAGACACTTTCAGATACATGTGTTGGGACAACTGTTCGAATGTTCCTCGGAAGACAGTTTACTAGATAATAACGAACTGACCGATGTGAGAAGAGAATCGTCGCTAAATAAATCTAATACGTACGCTGTAACAAACAAAATGCAACAGACCGATTACTTGAAAATTAAAAGAAGTACGAACGCGACGAGTTTTGAGTTTGACGATATATTGGAATTTCAGAACGAAAGCATTATTAGCGATCTTCTGTATATGAATTGTTCAACTCTTGGTGTGTATTGTACAACTATCGTATGCGACTGGAACACATTGGAGACGTTGCAAGACGTTGGAAGAGTGTCGATCAAAGTAGTCTTAAATATCGAAAAACTGAAAGGTATCATTTTGTATTGTACTTCTGTACGTACTGTACTTCTGAAAGAAATCAGATCAATTCAATGTTTTTTTTTCTGTTTAAACATGTTTAGATGCTCTCGCAATCGACAAAGCTGATTTGAAGTTTGCCACTGAAGCCACTGTAAAAATACTAAAACCAGCTGCGAGGGTTCCCGTTAAGGGAACGAAGTAAGTACAGTAATCCCCCGATCTAAGCCTGTTCGCCTAAATAACAATATCTTTGTAGATCTACAATGGAGCTTGTAACAATATTTTACAACGCTCCGAAAAGGACGGAATTGCAATTGTGGATAGTTATAGCTTCTGTGTCGGTGGGGGTAGTAGTACTAATCATTGTCGTTGCGGTTTTAAGTATGGTATAACATTTTTTTTTATTTTTCATATATTATCACAATATATTGTAATGATTACTAATACTATTTTCTGCAATTACAGTTGGGTTTTTTTAAGAGAAAAGGCAAACAAACGAATAACGAAGTAAGTACAGCATAATATTTTACATACTTAAAATATAATTTATACGCGTATATTATTATTATCTTTAGATCCCGGAAGAAGAAATCGAGGAAAGCGCCGCTACAATTAAACCGACAACCAATGACATTTAGAGAGGATACGGTAAAAGAAATTGCTAACGTCGTGTTAAACTGTTTCAACTTTCGTCTATTAAAAGACACATACTTGATAAAGTTCTATCTTTTTATTTACATTATGTGCAATAATGTTCTCTACGAAAAACCCAAATTTATGTATGCAAAGATTTATTCTAGTTCTAGTTAATTCGCTTGTCATGTATTTACAGTTTGCATTATGTTCGAGCATTCCTCTCTTTTTACCCGACGAAACTAGGCGAAAACTGCAAAAACTTATTCTTAACATGTACACGGAGTGTGTGACTCGAATAATTACAATTCTTTCAAAGCGATCTTAAATACAATACTCGCGGTCGACCATTTTCCGTTATATTTGCAGAAATCAATTAGTAAAAAAGATTTTGTTCGCACGGTAGTAACGGGTTTCGCGAATTATGCGCCGAAAGTTGATACTTTCAAGGTCGGCGCGAATCGGTACAGAGTGTGAACATAAACTATTCTCTCGGATGACCGTTAATCATTTGGTCTGCGCGTTTCTCAGCGTTTGAGCAGCCTAAAAATATGACGAGAGATCGATGACGTATCTTGCCAAAATCACGCACGTAGATCCACATTCCCTGTATATCATGTACATTATGTTACATTCGTTAAGTCTGTCGATATTATCCAACGTGTCTTTGTAGCAGAGACACAGGCGGTCATTGCGTTTTCTGTTTAACCAGCGCAAACTGCCATTGCAGAAATTGATTTCTGGATTCAGGAGCAGCTCATGCACAAAGCTCGAGTCAGAATTCATTCTGTTCGATGCTAATCGTTGGTCCATCTATTCGTATTATGATAGAGGGCAAATTTCTATCCTATTCGTCGTAGCGCATCAACTGCGTTGCGACAGACTACAGATAGGAAGGGGGATGATGATAACAGACTTATGACGTTCGCCTCCGGCGCATGGTCTCATACTTTTTTTTCATCAACGGTCCTAAACATCTCATTAGGACTACTCTGTTTTTCCCATTTTCTTTCTTTATTGCTTTCCTCGTCACAGTGAAATACTGCGACGAACTAGGCAGTTTTTCCCAAAAACAGTTCACAAACAGTTTCAGTGATTGAGCGACAACTGCTTTCTTCCTTGATATGATGAGAGTCCATTTTCTTTCCCGTTAAGTTCGTTTTTATAACCCACCGACGAATCGTAACCGCCGATGAATCATTTATATTCACACGCTGTATGCACATGGTCTTTAGACATTTCAAAAGTGTAACATATTCGGGATAGAATGACGGTGAATGATTAACATTACATTTTTATGTACATACAGTTGTAGTGTTCTGTAGAAAGCGAACGCAGCGTATCAATATATATATATATATATATATATATATATATTTTTTTTTTTTTAAATTGTCCGAAGCTGGTCGACATGTTTCATTATTCTGCATATGGAATTTGAATACCAATTGATAAAATTAGAAAAGCAGACTAATACATTTGAACTGAGACAAAATTGAGCAACACGTGATTGCAACGAACGAGGTCGGCCAGCATCGTACAAATTCAAACAAATTATGCGTTGGTTTTTTTCTTTCTTTGTTGCACTGCGTTGCACTTGACAGTGTTTAATGTAAACTAATTTCTATCGTGCACATAATTATGCTTATTTTATCTAAGATATCACAATCAGAATTTCTGTACATCGAGCGGGGACACACGATCATACTGCTTTTATCATACTTGTTCAATAATATTTAATAGCTGATTCGAATCGACTTGGGACACGCGATCCAAACGTATATTCTAAAATGAGACAGGTGTGTTACTATGCGAAGTGCATCGATTATTCCGAAAAATAAACATAATCATATTTGTAAGATGTAATTAAAATAGGCAGTATGTAAATTCCAAGTATTACTTGCACGGCACAAGTGTCGAATTTATGGTTCGATTCTCGTACGTAAAACAATTGACGATTATACGCAGATGATATATGAAATTTGATTCGTACGTGACTCGACCGAACAGATTCGGGAGTAATTAGTTTTGAATGACCTTTCGTTTAACCCGAAAGGTTCCTTGTACAAAAATGAAAATAGAAAAAAGAAGAATGAAAAAAGAATAGTGTTGAATCGCAGAAATATTATTCCCTCTTTAAAGAATTTCTTCATCTACGAACCATCACTAAAACTTCATTCTAATTTTGGTACGCATCATGAGCTGAATGTAGGACAATCGCCCTTTACGATCGTAAACATGACACATTCGCATTCGAAGAAAAAAGAAAAAAGAAAAATTGAACACTCGAATATTCCATTAAAGGTTAAAGCGAAAAGAAGCGTGTTAACGCACGAGCGTTCCACGTAATAGAAAAACACTTTTTGCGTTCCTCGTGCTCGGATGCACAAGCTTCTTTTTCCTTTACCGCGAACACATATCGCTAGGGACAAAGATGAAGATCTTGGGTGATGAAATCGAAGGAGAAACATAATGTGATATAACGCGATAGACGAAGCGAACAACAACACCCAATACCTTCGAGTCCTTGTTCAGATCATGATACAGAAGCACCAAGTACCATGTACAAAGACGCATGCATCGATAACGTAACAAGTACAATTAGGAAAGATGTTCGAGACAGTATACTTATTTGTTAAATGCTTCCGATGGGATTTGTCCTCGTTTGAAAAACTCCTGGAACGCCGCAAGCGCGTTGTTGTAATTCCATTGTACCTCCTCGAGACACTTCAGACTCCATTCTATATTCATGTTCGTCTGTTGACTGAGCGTCGCGGTCATTTGTTGTTTTACTTCTTCGGACAATTGCGGTGTAACTGGCTTCAAAGGGGTACTGCTCGACGATGATGCGGCTTGCTGCGTTGGGCTCGACACCTGGGATGTCATCTGAGTGTTCAGGTTTTTCGTTTGAGCGGCCGTTGGATTACCGATATGTAATTGTTCGTTTCGAATACAATAACCAGTCCCTTCAGGTACGATTATAAACGTTCTATTGAAATGACGAAGAAGCTGGTCTTTCTTGTCCAGCTCTTTAAAAAGACCCGTGACTGTGATCAACATCATCACTTCCTGCAATCACAAGCGACGCAATTAGATTTAGTCTTTTTTCTAAAAAAAAATCGTTCGTGAGTGTTTTCTCGACAATTGTCGAAAAGACGACGGAGGGAGGGGTCCGAGGGAGAATTATCGGCGAGGAATATTATTCTTCGACTTCTGCCGAACGTAGAAAAGAACTTACTGTCACTAGGCTAATATCCATCGTAAATGTGTTTATATAGTGCATAGTTTGTGGCATTTCCGAAATAAACGAGACCACGGATAATCTTCCTTGCTTCAATAATTTGTGTCTCTTGTTCGTATCGTTTACTCTGTACAAGTTTCTGTTTTCCATAAGGTATCCGCTTAATCTAGATAAGCAAAGTTGTTGGTGTGCATAGTGTGTGGAATATTTTCAATAAAGAACATATCGCCGATTCAACTTACTTGTTACTATTGTGAGTATAAGACACGGTCATGCTAAAGGACGCGTGCTCGTCATACGCGTCCAACAACGGTTGACGGTTCTCGCTATCGAATATAAGAAAATATTGTTGCAGAAATTGGCTAGCAATTTCTTGCGCTTTCGCGTTTGCAACGAACATTCTCCGAGAGGGCGGCAACTTATTTCCGTCGTCCGCTACGTCGAACAGGATTGGTTTCGGGAGTTCCATACCATCCTTTTAATAGAATAAGAATAATTACGTATATTTTGTTGATAGGATTAATCGTAAATAGAATTTGATAATGACTTACCAGCCGTAGAAGTTTAGGAAACCGTCTCCGCACGTCGCTAATGTCGGGAAAGAAAAGCCAGAAGCCCGGAAGCTCCAAGTTAGTCGGAATAACAGAAATATTTGCCTTAGTATTGAAGGATACAATGTAGAAGAAAATACACAGACCATTCAGAACATTCCAGGGACAATTGTTCTCTACTAATAAATTCCTGCTACTAAATTTTAAGTATATTAGACAACAAATCGAAACTAAATCGGTTCAAAATACACAAGGCACTTCTGTTAAGCTGCCCGTAGAGCTTTCTTGAGAATGTTTCAACATTTTATCGGAACGTAGTAAACATTTCTGGCTGTGTTAGTAGCTTCAGGAAACTATCCACCTGGAGAATTCTTTTATCAAGAGAAGAGAGATCGTATTAAAACCATACATTACCTAATGTATTCGCTTTGTCGAGTTTTATACTTGTTGCAAACGGGATTTCCAGTTAGCTTCAATTCCTCCAGCTTTAAGTCTTTGATATGATCTATTTGCTTAATGTCTTTTACCTGGAAGTATTAACTTTACAATATCCCGTGTACCTTTGCGTAACACACCAGAAACGACAAAACATTTCTAATTTCGTAATGACTGACCCAATTGTCTCCGATGTATAGTATCTTCAATTTCGAGAACTTTTTACTCAATACATTTAATCTTTCCAACATATGCAATCGGGTTCCGTCTAAATTCAGTGCTTCCAGATTCGGTATGTGCTCCGATGCGATGTCTAATACAGTTTTTAACAGGATAGGCCGAGATAGAGAACAGAAATAGTCGTCGGCAAGATCTAGAATGAAAAATTATGTTCGGTTAATATTTTCGATAGAATAGAAAACGTTTTAAATCCGAAAATATATCAACCTGGGTCTCTATGGAACTTTGATAAATCCAATGCATTCGTTTCGTTCACATAACGTTTAGACATGACTTGTTTCAGTCTATCTTTCAGTTTACTGTCGATTTCACAATACGGAAGTAAAAGTTGAAAAATCTTCACTTGCAGTTTAAACCCATCCGTGGTGGTGATCTTCTGATGACAATTACTCAGTGCCATTGCTTCTTTGTCGTCGTCCACGTAAAAATTTGCTTCGTTTCTAGCAACTTTATACTATCGATAAACAGGAAAATACAGTTAAAAAAATTATATTATCTTATTGATCGCACAATACGGTCAATATTATTTACCATTATTGGAACAAAAGTTTCTGGTGCCATATAGCTGAGAAGATTATTTAATATGTATTCCTTGTCGTACTTGTGTCCGTACGGTATCTATCGTTTAAAAAACAGGATATTGTATTATATTATTTTCAGGTTCTCGTACTAACATGCTTCTAATAATCATTCCAATTTCTAATTTTGCTTACGACAATCTTGTAACAAGGATCCCCAGGAAGATTAATCCTAATTTTATTAGCCATCTTCCCTCCCCTGAATCCTCTCATGGGTGAGGGGCTGACTCTTCCACGTTGAGAATTAAATTCTCTTACAACGACTTGTCTGTTGTTGTTATTAGAACTGGCCGCCATCTGAACATCGTCGTCTAAGCATGCCAACAGCGCGTTCTTACTTAATTCATTATTGGATGGTCTTTGTGTTTTGAAAGACACTCTGGGTCTATTTCCAAGATGGAATTGAAAAGCACCGTTGTTTCTCGGTACACGATCATCGTGTCCTGTACGAAATAAAAGTTAGTAAACCAGTCTCTCTGAAAATTGCATCAGCAATTTTTATTTATTTTGTTGCTTTTATTTTTTTAATAGATATAATAATATAGATACGTTTTAAATTTACGTTTAAAATACGTTTTATTTATTTGTAGATATTATGGTATGAAAATTCATGTTTTATTAAAAAATTTTGAACATAATATTCACGAATATCCACGAAAAAGTAGGCCGTAGCGAAAGCAAGTTACAACAATTGAAAGATTTACCGAAATAGTGTTTCTCGTCCGAATTTCCGGATCTTCTGTTGCGACCACCCCATGACTTTTTATGGAATCCAGACATCTTTAAGTTGTGCTATATAAGTAGAATGTACTTTAGAATCGTAGGCGAAACATCAAGATCACCAATTTTTTTTAAGGTTAGGCAACAACAAACTTTTTACGCACTTGGTAAACTTGGTTGGCTTTGTGCACCACAACCGACCACAACACTCGCGCGTTCGCCACCAGATGGATAATTACACACCACAGTACCTTTCCTCCTCCTGGCTTTTCTTTATCTACAGCTTTCACTCGTCAGCATTTAAACCAACGTTGTCTCGTCAATTTGCTTACTAAATAGCTCAGCTCGTTGACGTTGTTTAACCACCACTCGCTTCGATCAAACAGGAAAATTCTCGTCTGACAAAACGTGATCTCCGTCTTGCGTCGGGGGAAAATCGAGAGAAGATGGCGGATTGTGTAAAGAAGTCAAAGAAGACGCGCTCGAGCTTTGTTACCCTTGACTCCATATAAGAACATACCTGTTTCGCGCATGTCGTTGCGCGTCAGCCAATGGTCGCGTGGTCGACGGAATACGAATAGCCCCCTGGTTAGCCAATGAACGAGTTCCGTTAGAGTCATTATGCGCAGCGGAGTCTTAAATTCGTCCGTTAATAAGTCCATTCTTACATGGAGCCAACTATAGGTAAAATAATCCCAAAAAGCGCGCTGAATGTAGAAACACCATGCGCTGTTCTTCACCGCATAAATTCGATCAGTAAAAACCATCGGAACCGCAGCAATAAAATAATGATAATTTTCGCTTTCGAAGAGTGCAATCGTTCAACTTATCTGTGAATAGCAGTGAATAGCAGTGAATAGCAGTGAATAGTGCAATAGACGAATCTACATTATCGACATCCGCCACATGTTCGCTCGATAAAACAGTTACATGTAGTATATATATCAGTGATATGGAGTCACTGATAACAGAGAGTAAATGAGAGTGCTCACGCCCGGGTTTTGGCCGTGCCACTATTGGCTGCACATCAACTCACAGTCCGGACAAGAACCTACATCAACTCGCACTCCGGACAAGAACCTACATCAACTCGCAGTCCGGATAAGAACCTACATCGACTCTCAGTGACTCTCAGTCCGGACAACATCATTTTTGGCCTTGATCAGAATAAAAAGTTTATATTGATTGATTCGCAGCACCCGTATTATATATCCCCTTTCGTATCAAACAATTTTTATCTGAATATGTTCTCTAAGTTCAGTCTCTCTCTCTTTCATGAAATTAAGAAAATATCATGTATTAAAATAACTGCAGAAAATAATTATTTAGTAAAGTCAAATAAAAGAAAGGATTACAGAAGTAGACACATCATACTCAACAAAAAAGATCGAACAACATTTTAGCTCTACTTCCAACAAACTAGAAAATGTATAAGGTATCATTTACAATTCCTTAGGACTTTTAGAAATTATGTTCAGTTTGGAAGTCGGAATTTAACTATGGAAATGGGAAATAAGAGAAACGCGGAACATTTCATTCTTTCGTAAATATTCGTGTGCCGTTTGATAGTCAATTGATTCCATACGTTCATTTGCTTCCACCCAACAAAAGTACTACATAATTACAATTGGTTTCCCCAAAACGAACATTTTACTATTTTCCTGTGTAACTGAAATAATTTTTGAAATCATTCATATTTTCAAAGTAGTCCTCCGCGTCCAGGCTTTGTCAACGACAATCTTTCAACAATAATTATGTAGCACATTACAGCGAGTCAAAGTATCCGTTCCCCAGAGCCGCTGGTTTCCCCTTCCCTGCCCCCCCTCACGTATTGCCGATCGCGCTGCCCGTGCCATCCCGTTGGTGCCTGCCCGGCTGCGCGCGCGCGCGCTCCACACGCAAGCGTACCTCTGCTCTGTCCGTGTGAACTACCTCTCGACTGATTGACACCGACGCGTTCCTTCGATTTTCACGTTACTGAAGTTTCGAACGCCTGACAAGGAGAAGGCAAGACCTTCGGATCACCGATTTAGTTGAAACTTTGTATACTTATAGATCTCGATCTCCCTTTTACGAATATATACCATTATAGGGGCAAAGATTCAATAATTGTTGAGATATTCATAAAGAAAGTTTTATTAGTACTTAAATCCGTTATTGTAAAGTAAGTGTACAACAAATAGTGTTCTGGTGTAGTAGCAACGTACTAGACACGCACCCGGTGGGTTAGGGTTCGATTCTCGTCTGGGGAAAAACATTTTTTTACTTATTTATTATATTATATTTATTCGCTGTGTAACAGAAGGATTACGATACGATGGAGTAAGTTTTGGTGACAGACAATGAGAGTAAATAACTCATGCCTCCTAATAAGTAGATGCAATTTGCAACGGAGGTCCGACAACTATTGTACAGTGAATTTACGGGACTGGACATATTTTGCAATCATTGTTCATATTATCCAATCCATTTTGAACGAGACGATGCGATTTGCAGTGTCCTTTTCTTTACTATTTACTCTCATTGTCTGTCACCAAAACTTACTCCATCGACAATTAAAAAAATAGAATGTATGTATGTATAATCAGAAAAATTTTGATCAGAGAAATATTACAAATATGATGGTAAAAGTCTCATAAAAGATTAATTAAAAATGAAAAAGTGTCGTCATTGCATTACTGTTGCCTCTCCGATGTATTTATCTGACCTATACATAATGACCATACACCTGTATATAATCTGAATTATATCGTGTTTGGCATTATTTTAATCAGAAAAAATGTCACAAATCTATTAGCAGAAGTCTCATCAAAAAATAAGTAATAATAAAAAAGTTATTCCTTGGTAATACATTGTAAGGACGCGCGAGCCTTTGAACTGTGTCGCCGACTGCGACTCTCTGTGTCTCTTTCTTTCCCATATGCTATCCTTCCTCGCGCCCAAAACTTTAATTGTCTATTACACAAGTAAATATCATCGGATTTATATCATATTTGGTACGATTTTTATTAGAAAAATGTCACAAATATGGTCATCGAAGTACCATCAAAAAATAATGAAAAATAAAGAAGTTGGAAGTTTGGATTAGCTATGTTTTTACATTTCTCGGCGACCGAGGCCTCTCGAGCTCGGCTGTCCTTCTCTACGTTCGGCAAAACTCAAAGAATGATATCCCTGACGTAGAAATGTATATCGATTAAATACTGTAATTATATAATCTCTTATTAATAAGTCAATGTTACCCAGCGAATAAATATAATATAATAAATAAATAAAAAAATGTTTTTCCCCAGACGACAATCGAACCCTAACCCACCGGGTGCGAGTCTAGTACGTTGCTGCTACACCAGAACACTATTTGTTGTATACTTTCTTTACAATAACGGATTTAAGTACTAATAAAACTTTCTTTATGAATATCTCAACAATTATTGAGTCTTTGCCCCTATAATGGTATATATTCGTAAAAGGGAGATCGAGATCTATAAATATACAAAGTTTCAACTAAATCGGTGACCCGAAGGTCTTGCCTTCTCCTTGTCAGGCGTTCGAAACTTCGGTAACGTGAAAATCGAAGGAACATGTCGGTGTCAATCAGTCGAAAGGTAGTTCACATGGACAGAGCAGAGATACGCTTGCGTGTGGAGCGTGCGCGCGCGCAGCCGGGCAGGCACCAACGGGATGGCACGGGCAGCGCGATCGGCAATACGTGAGGGGGGGCAGGGAAGGGGAAACCAGCGGCTCTGGGGAACGGATACTTTGACTCGGTGTAATGTGCTACATAATTATTGTTGAAAGATTGTCGTTGACGAAGCCTGGACGCGGAGGGCTACTTTGAAAATATGAATGATTTCAAAAATTATTTCAGTTACACAGGAAAATAGTAAAATGTTCGTTTTGGGGAAACCAGTTGTAATTAGAACTTTTGTCGGGTGGAAGCAAATGAACGTATGGAATCAATCGGCTATCATACGGCACACGAATATTTACGAAAGAATGAAATGTTTCGCGTTTCTCTCATTACCCATTCCATAGTTAAATTCCGACTTCCAAACTGAACATAATTTCTAAAAGTCCTAAGGAATTGTAAATGATACCTTATACATTTTCTAGTTTGTTGGAAGTAGAGCTAAAATGTTGTTCGATCTTTTTTGTTGAGTATGATGTGTCTACTTCTGTAATCCTTCCTTTTATTTGACCTTATTAAATAATTATTTTCTGTTTGATACGAAAGGGGATATATAATACGGGTGCTGCGAATCAATCAATATAAACTTTTTATTCTGATCAAGGCCAAAAATAATGTTGTCCGGACTGAGAGCCACTGAGAGTCGATGTAGGTTCTTATACGGACTGCGAGTCGATGTAGGTTCTTGTCCGGAGTGCGAGTTGATGTAGGAGCTGATCCAGGCTAAGCACTAGGGTAGGGGGCAGCACCATAATGGGCACGGCCAAAACCCGGGCGTGAGCACTCTCATTTACTCTCTGCTGATAACTACTCTTGTAGCTTGTATCTTGTTTATGGCGAAAAGCCACGTCAAGAAAAACAACCATTCGATTTCGAAAACTGTGTTAGGTACAGTTAGGTATTGTTAATCGATGCATGTCATTCTTGACAGACTGTCGTTCGATCGTAAATTCCGGGAGTCTTTTGTAAATTTGTTGTGCTATGATACGGATCGAAAAATTATTGGCATGAATCCGTTATGTCAAGAAGAATGGAGACCGAAGAAGACGAAATGTCTTTGGATAATTCGAATGACCGAGAAACATCTACGAAAATGTCAGTACCTACTGAAGAGCATAACCTGAAAGTCAGACGAAGAAATGTAATTGAAAGAGTGAACTTGGACCAGACGGTAGATAAAATCGCGGATTTCGAGAGCGGTGTACCTCTTGTAAGAATGTCCGATTCAACGAGGGCATGGTATGATAACGTTATACCACGAATACCTGATATCGCGGACTTTAGTTTGTCAGGTAAACAAAACGGGGTGTTCAGTTGCAAAGACGATAGCAGTTTATCGGATGGTGATTTTGGTGATATAGACCCCCTGACCGATAGGGAACGAATCAAGATCAAAGTTATTCGAGGAAGCATCGTTAATCCTGACTTGACGTTAGGAGAACTCCGACTACTCGGTTGCAGTAGCGAGGGCCTTGTAAATGGTATTTTATTAACACGATCATATATTGTTATCAACAAGGAACCACCGTGTATAAAGGATCTTATAGAAATATATAATTCTTGTCGAATCTAAATATCAATATGCTTCGCTTTCGCCAGATAAATCAGTTCAGATAAATCAAAACAAAATTGTACACCAATATTTTGCCTAGAGTATACAGTTTTCTTTCAATATAAGACGACGTCGTCTTATATCGAAAGAAAGTTTGCTTAACTCAGGCTTATAGGTTCCTTATTGAAAATAATTTTGTAGCTGGTGATTAAATCTTGAAATGATGAAGATGATTTATAGATGATATAAGAAGGGTACTATGGCCAAAGCTTCTAAGATTGTCCGAAGAAAATAGTTTACCTGTAAATGGATTGAAAACGATACAGGATTGCGTACCTAACGACGTCTATCAACAAATACTAAAGGATGTTGCCCGTAGCGGTAGTCACATTTCACAAAATGCTACCGAACCGGAAATAGAATCTTTTCACGAGCAATTGGCGCAATTAATATGTTGGGTGCTTCACAGGCATTCTACGTTAAAGTCAGTACCTTTTAACGCTGTCCGATTGCATGTTAAAGACACCGTCTATAGATATACGATCGATATAAAATCAAATAATGTGTACTTAGTTACTACCAGGGATATAATGACATAGCTGCGACCGTTTTAATCGTCATGGGCTTAGAGAAGGCGTTAAATGTGCTCGAGGCTATCTCGTTAGAATTTCTGGAAAGATTTATGGAAAGAACAATGGAAAAAGTCAATCAAGAATTATTTTTTATATTCGCGCTGCTGGAGAGAGTGCATCCCTCCTTACTGGAACACCTGGAGAAGTTAGTACGACGACGGATCTTCAAGCGACATAGATATCGCCGATGCGAGAATTGGTCGCATTTATTAAATCTATCTTTTATCGTAGTGTAGAATTATTTCCACACTTTGCATTGGCCGAGTATACAACATGGTATGCACACAAGTACGCGGAGAATAGGAGATTGTTACACAGATTATTCGATTACTTTCTCGGCAGTCCTCCGTTGATGCCTCTCTATTTAAGTACCGTAATCGTAGCGCATAGAGCGACAGAAATTTTTAATACTACTCCCGACATGGGTCATACGCATCAAGTGTTGTGTAAAGTGAGTATCGTTTGAAATTTCACTGTTTCAAATAAAATTCCGTTCGAGAACCGACCGTTCATAAAAACAATTATTATTTGTAGTTGCCGGATGATTTACCGTTCGAAGCTCTCTTAGTCGAAGCGAAAACTTTATATAGCAAGTACCCTCCCGAATCTATAACTAACGATGTTAGAGAATACGATCGAAAGAGAAAGTGCAAGGAGCAAGAGTGGAAGACAAAAGCGGAAGCGAGTCGTCAGGAAAGAGAGAAACAGCGTCAGCTTAGAATTGTAAAATCAACGCCGCGAATACCGTATCGTATTAGAAATTACAAGACTATCACTGTGGTAACGATTTTGGCTCTAGGATTATACGCCTATCTGAAAACTTCTTCTGGACTTAACTGACATCAAACGAATCCTCATTATTTCAGAAAATATTGTGTGCGCATTTTTTGAACAGTATTTCATTGCATTCGTACACCGTTCACTCGAGGAACGATAGCATAAATTGATCGACACGCAATATTTCACGATAATACAGCAAACTTTTTCTTTTTCCCCCCTTTTTTTTATGTAAACCGCGCGAACAAACATGTCGAGCAGAGCATTCCGGTGCTGTCTTTACGCTGTTTTCTTTTTCGAACCTAATCAATTTTTCATGCGCGCGTTCGCTGTGTTAAAAATTAAAATAAAAATTTATACAGCCACAGTATGTGCGTATACTTATGGAAAAAAAATATTTCTGAAATAAGTATATTTTCTGAGATATAAAAAGAGATTAAGAAAACGATAAATATATTTGTGGATTAGATTGTAATTATGTCTTCACGATCTGTGATGCAACTCTCTATGGGTGTATTTATTTAAACTCGCAAACAAAGACAAATCTACAACAGCAAGACAGATATTAATAAAAGATCTTAATTTTTCAATTTAAGTTATTCTTAAAAAAACCTTTACTCGAATCTTTCATTTGATATGATATTATTTTGTATTTGTAAATTACATTCTCTTTAAAGTATCTACATAATAAGGGGTTTGCAGAGAGCATTGGCATTTTTTAAACACCATTGTAAATATTTTATATAAATTATATCGCATTAAATGGATAAGTTACATAGTAGAGAGTATATTTAATACATTTGTACCTGACACACTGATACCAGTAAAATGTAGAAGAACCAAAGAAAAAATTATGGAAATCGCTGTAAAAAGTAAATGTATCTTTCGTTTTTATTTTAAATCTTTTGTGCCGTGTCATGTTTACAGCATTGTACATCGCACGCACGCACGTACGCACGCACGCACGCACGCACGCACGCACGCACGCACGCACGCACGCGCGTAGTTGCATTCATATGCGCCGATCTAGCACGCGAAACAACGATATAGCACAGACATAGACTCGTGAAACGAGGTATCGCCGAAACTGACATAAACTCGATTGAATCGGGTTTCGGCATGCCAATACGGTGTTTCTACGATTATTTCGCGTAGTTGCATCCATATGCGCCGATCCAGCACGCATAACAACGATATAGCACAGACATAGACTCGTGAAACGGGGAAACGTCGAATCTGATATAATCTCGATTGAATCGCGTTTCGGCGTGCCAATACAGTGTTCCTGCGATTATTTCGCGTAGCTGCATTCATATGCGCCGATCTAGCAGGCGAAACAACGATACGGCACAGACATAAACTCGTGAAACGGTGGATCGTCTAATCTGACATAAACTCAATTGTATCGCGTTTTGGCTTGCCGATACGGTGTATCTGCGTTTATTTCGCATATTTGCATTCAGATTCATCGATCTGGCACGCGAAACAACGATACGGCATAGACATAGACTCGTGAAACGAGGAATTGTCGAATCTGAAATAAACTAGATTGAATCGCGTTTCCGCTTGCCGCTCGGGAGTTTCTGCGTTCATTTCGCGTATTTGCATTCAAATGCATCGATCTGACACGCGAAACAAGGATACGGCACAGACATAGACTCGTGAAACGGGGAATTGTCGAATCTGAAATAAACTAGATTGAATCGCGTTTCCGCTTGCCGCTCCGGTGTTTCTGCGTTTATTTCTCATATTTGCATTCAGATTCATCGATCTAGCACGCGAAACAACGATATAGTACAGACATAGACTCGTGAAACGAGGAATCGTCGGATCTGACATAAACTCGACTGTTTCGCGTTTCAACTTTCCGATCTGGTATTTCTGCGTTTATTTCGCGTGTTTGCATTCAAATGCACCAATCTAGCACGCGAAAAAACGATACGGCACAGACATAGACTCGTGGAACGAGGAATCGTCGAATCTGACATAAACTAGACTGTATCGCGTTTCGGCTTGCGGATACGGTGTTTCTGCGATTATTTCGCGTAGTTGCATTCATATGCGCCGATCTAGCACGCGAAACAACGATATAGCACAGACATAGACTTGTGAAACGGGGATCGTCGAATCTGACATAAACTCGACTGTATCGCGTTTCGGCTTGCCAATACAGTGTTTCTGCGTTTATTTCGAGTATTTGCATTCAAATGCACCAATCTAGCATGCGAAACAACGATACGGCACAGACACAGACTCGTGAAACGAGGAATCGTCGAATATGACATAAACTAGACTGTATCGCGTTTCGGCTTGCGGATACGGTGTTTCTGCGATTATTTCGCGTGGTTGCATTCATATGCGCCGATCTAGCACGCGAAACAACGATATAGCACAGACATAGACTCGTGAAACGGGGAATCGTCGAATCTGACATAAACTCGATTGAATCGCGTTTCGGCTTGCGGATACGGTGTTTCTGCGATTATATCGCGTATTTGCATTCATATGCGCCGATCTGGCACGCGAAACAACGATATAGTACAGACATAGACTCGTGAAACGAGGAATCGTCGGACCTGACATAAACTAGACTGTATCGCGTTTCGGCTTGTCGATACGGTGTTTCTGCGTTTATTTCGCATATTTGCATTCAAATGCATCGATCCAGCACGCGAAACAACGATACGGCACAAACATAGGCTCGTGAAACGGGGAATCGTCGAATCTGACATAAACTAGACTGTATCGCGTTTCGGCTTGCCAATACGGTGTTTCTGCGTTTATTTCGCATATTTGTATTCAAATGCATCGATCCAGCACGCGAAACAGCGATACGGCACAAACATAGGCTCGTGAAACGGGGAATCGTCGAATCTGACATAAACTCGACTGTATAGCGTTTCGGCTTGCCGATACGGTATTTCTGCGTTTATTTCGCATATTTGCATTCAAATGCATCGATCCAGCACGCTAAACAGCGATACGGCACAAACATAGGCTCGTGAAACAGGGAATCGTCGAATCTGACATAAACTCGACTGTATCGCGTTTCGGCTGGCCACTACGGTGTTACTGCGTTTATTTCGCGTATTTGCATTCAGATGCACCAATCTAGCACGCGAAACAACGATACGGCACAGACATACACTCGTGAAACGAGGAATAGTCGAATCTGACATAAACTAGACTGTATCGCGTTTCGGCTTGCGGATACGGTGTTTCTGCGTTTATTTTGCGTATTTGCATTCAAATGCACCAATCTAGCACGCGAAACAACGATACGGCACAGACATAGACTGGTGAAACGAGGTATCGTCGAATCTGACATAAACATGACTGTATCGCGTTTCGGCGTGCCAATACGGTGTTTCTGCGATTATTTCGCGTATTTGCATTCATATGCGCCGATCTAGCATGCGAAACAACGATACGGCACAGAAATAGACTCGTGAAATAAGGAATTGTCGAATCTGAAATAAACTAGATTGAATCGCGTTTCGTCGTACCAATTCGGTGTTTCTGCGTTTATTTCGCGTATTTGCATCCATATGCGCCGATCTGGCACGCGAAACAACGATATAGCACAGACATAGACTCGTGAAACGGGGATCGTCGAATCTGACATAAAATTCGACTATATCGCGTTTCGGCCTTGCCGATTCGGTGTTTCTGCGTTTATTTCAGGTATTTGCATTCAAATGCACCAATCTTGCACGCAAAACAACGATACGGCAGAGACATAGACTCGTGAAACGAGGAATCGTCGGATCTGACATAAACCCGATTGAATAGCTTTTCGGCTTGCCGATTCGATGTTTTCTGCGTTTATTTCGCGTATCTACATTCAAATGCACCGATCTAGCACGCGAAACTACGATTCGGCACAGACATAGACTCGTGAAACGAGCAATTGTCGAATCTGACCTAAAGTCGATTGAATCGCGTTTCGGCGTGCCGATTCGGTGTTTATGCGTTTATTTCGCGTATTTGCATTCGAATGCACCGGTCTGGTACGCGAAACAACGTTTCGGCTTAGAAATAGACTCGTGAAACGAGGAATCGTCGAATCTGCCATAAACTCGCTTGAATCGCGTTTCGGCTTGTCGATTCGGTGTTTCTGCGTTTACTTCGCGTATTTGCATTCGAATGCACCGATCTGGCACGCGAAACAGCGATATGGCACAGACATAGACTCGTGAAACGAGGAGTCGTTGAATCTGACATGAACTCGACTGAATCGCGTTTCGGCGTGCCAATACGGTGTTTCTGCGATTATTTCGCGAATTTGCATTCATATGTGCCGATCTAGCATGCGAAACAACGATACGGCACAGAAATAGGCTCGTGAAACGAGGAATTGTCGAATCTGAAATAAACTAGATTGAATCGCGTTTTGTCGTACCAATTCGGTGTTTCTGCGTTTATTTCGCGTATTTGCATCCATATGCGCCGATCTGGCACGCGAAATAACGATTTAGCACAGACATAGAACGGAAGTGACTTCCGTTGGTTCGCAGCATGTGACGTCACAGAAGTGATGTCACAAGCGGTGCGAACGTGTGACACTTTGTCGACCTAACCGACAATGGCGTTTCTCTCTTACCCCGATCACCTTGGAACCCCCACCACTGCCGTGACGTCCATTTTGGTATATATCGCAAAGAATAACTCTCATAGCGGCGATATGCATAAACACGTGCAAAAATTGCAGCGTCAGCACTTTTTTGTTTAAGATTATATTTTTGTTATTTCATGCAAAAGTGCAGCGTTAGAACTAATTCGTTTAAGACGTTATTTGCGGAAACGAACAGGAATCTCGGGACAGGAAATCACACATAAAATGCCAGAATAACCTTTTGATTTTATTTTATTAGCATTACTTCTAAGCCTAAAGCTAACAATTCGGTGTAGGAAGTGACATCACAGAACTGCAGTGATAGCATTTTCTGAGGCACGCGCATGCTAAAACACATGCATACAAAGACAAGGACGGTGAATAGAAATTTTACTCAATAGATGCAAATCTTTTCCGCCAAATGTGAAGTCGATGTTGAGTACTTAATATTGGATTAAGAACGTATCCTACACAATTAATACGGCTTTTAAACCGGTCTCTGTCTCTACCCATTTGTTCCCACGGGCGTCTACGAGCAGCATGGTACGTATAATTCCATTGTACCATGACATGAACAGTTGAATTCAAATTAAATTTTACCTAGAATTAAGATTTCATTTTTTTTAAGTACATAAGAATTCAAATATGTAATTCCAACCATCAAGTGACTATTTACTTTTGGAACTGGAGAAACACATTCATTGAGATTTTTTGTCTTCGACATCATCACTAGTTTCATCTGTATCGCTGTCTATTCATCATCACTTCTAAAGGTTACGTCTGATTCTGTTTCGAAAACTATACATTATATCCTCGCGAGTGAATGAGACTTAGCTACGGTTTCTAGACTACGTTTTTGCTGAGTCTGCTGTCTTGGGGAGGCTATATATGATATTTTTTATGAAATAGTATACCCCTTTGACGTCAGGAACCTTGAGACAGGAAATTACGGTGAAATATTACACCAAGCGTGCGAAAATGCAATGCTGTATAAAAGTTTCGAGACACGGATACAATATCGCGAGCGACTGAGACACTGAAAATATTAGCGACGGTTTCTAGACTACGTTTTTGCTGATTCAGAAGAGGAATCAACAGGTCAACTTGTTGTACATACAAGACCAGGTCCCACAGTAGTGTAGGACATTATGTGTGGATTAAGAATCTATCACGGCTCGTTAGTGCACAATTGAGCAAACACAAGCAACAGAAATTCATCTGTGATCGGTACGTACAAAAAAGTATCATGGTATCAAAAGTATCATATCAAAACACATGTAAATAAAATTGTTTTCTTTTTTTAGATGTTTACACTACTTTCATTCCAACGAAAAATTGCAGGCCCATGAAAGAGACTGTGCAGAACTGAATCGCTGCGCCATCATGTTACCTAGCGAGGACGATAAATGGCTCTCTTTCAACAACTATATGTGGAAAGAATCCATTTGTGGTGTACGCCGACCTCGAATGCACTCTGGAGAAGACGGAAGATTGCGGGAAGGAGAAACTTCAATCACATGCATACCAACAACACAGAATATTTAGCATTGCATACATACGATGCATCTCTATCGGTATATCGGTCTCGTCGCGATGCGAAGTGTGTCTCATGGTTCGTCGGAGAATTAGAAAATTTGGCATATTTCGTTAAATGCGCCTTATCCAGTAATATACTTATGAAACAATTAACGAATGAACAGTGCGAGACATTTATCAACGCAGCGCTTTGCCACATTTGCGAAAAACCATTTGAGGGAAACGATATACGGCGATTATTGTCATCTGACAGGACGATATAGAGGCCCCGCACATCAAGATTGCAATTTAAATTACAAAAATTCGTTTTGCATTCCCATAGTTTTCCATAATTTATCCGGGTATGATTCACATTTCATTATAGAAGAAATAGCTAACGCGTTTGAAGGCAG
>CM052265.1:15341643-15377833 GCA_028455795.1 Lasioglossum marginatum | reverse complement strand
AAATAGGTTCTTATTTAAAGTAGCTGTAGATTCCATCAGCATAATTCATTATAGTTCAGTACTATTCAGTAGTATGTATATAATTGTAATTCATTACTTCTTTAGAGCAAGCCGTCCCTTATCGTTTGTGTTATAGTATGCTTATGGTGTCGAGTAGTTTTGATTCCATGGTATTATAGGATATACATAAAATATTTGATTCGATAAAATGGCGCAATATAATTTTTACTTCCCTCGGTGAGGCTACAAATAAGAAAAACTTCATCAAACAATATTTCAGATTATTTATTTCGATCATTACGACATTCATAGGTAAATTATACTGTTACTGTTAATCAATTTTATTATTTAAAAGTAAGTTTTAATGTTATCTTTTCTTCATATGAATAATCATTTTGATAAAACTGACAATCATAAATTAGAAACAGAAAAGACCATAACAGAAAAGATCATAATATCATTCAAATATGATAAAGTACTAAAGTACTTGATACCTTACTACATATCTCTTAAAACATTCTTGTACTTAATAAGCATTTCAATAATTTAATATCATTAAATATTTAAAGATATTTTCTCTTATATGTAGGTATTATAGTACCTATGTTGAAATACTTCATAAAAAATACATACAAATATCACGTTAAGTATTTATTTTGATATCATGTATCTTTTTGATTTCATGTATCGTTTTTAATGCTCATAGAACATCATTTTTTTTCTGTACACTCTATTTTATGAGGAAGTAAATTGCATTCTATTTATCGTTAAGTATTTTCATTTGGACTTATTCATTTACTTTTTGATAAGTGCTTGCACCAGGGAAACTATTTCTGTTTCGAATTATGAAAAATTCAACATTATGAAAAATGATGTTTTATGGGCACTATTTAATAGTTTTCGTTATAAATTTTGAAAGTATTTACATATGAACAAACACCAATACTTATAAATTAAATTGATACTCATTCTGTATCTTGTGTATGACATTTTCCATTACACTAATTGCAATAATGTCTATATATGTTTCTACTTAACTACTTAACTAGTACATTAAAAAGCGCTTGTTTTTCCCAGAGTATTCTTGCTCCGCACTATGTTATAGTAGGAAATCTGAACGGAAGTTGATATTATTTTTATGCAAATCACAAACAATAAGACAAACAGACATTTGTTTCTCATAGTCAGTTTTGGCTTGGCAATTCTACAGAGGGAAGTTTTTATCAGCTTCTTAAGTAAACAAACTTTTGTCACTAACATGTTTTGCGTATCAAGAAAGCATAAATTTCTATTTTTTAAAAATTAGCATATAATATTGGCAGTTCTAAGTATTTATTTTAATAAAAATATAATAAAGATGTAAAAGTATTTCGAGAATTGTGTCATATAATAAAATAATTTCACTGGAATTATAATTGATATGTTTCAAAAGCAGAGGTCAGTATTTTCGGCAAAAAGAATACAATACGATAAAAATATAATATTTCTCAAAATTCTTAAATTTGTAACAAAGAATATTACATTTACCTTTGTATTGTGCAAAACTTACGATATTTTTTAAATGTTCATGAAATAATTGTATATAATCGCGTATGAACAACAGAATATTATAAAACATTCTCGTTTCTCGAGGAACTATTTTTTCGAAGTAGGAAATATCTTTATCCATTGAAAATTAGTATTCTTTAGTATGCAGACCATCACGTTTATTCATACACACGATAGGAACACGAAGATTAATAAAATTAAGCACCTTATTTTTTACAATCGATTAATCCGTTTAAGTCTCTATGTGGTAATGTACAATCGTAATAGAATTTTTCCATTTGTGAAAGCTTCCTCAATTTCTCTTCGTTCTTCGTTACACAAAAAACAATGTTCGTATTTAGGTCATTGGTCCGTTACATATTATGCATAGATTAACATATAAATAGGGACAGTCAAGTTAACGATAATAATGACAAAGATCATAATAAACGGTACAAACTCCTATTTTATTAAATTACACAAATGATTGTGCTTTTTATTCACATCATTTCAAAATCAAAATTTAAAAATAAGTTTAAGAGTGTCGTTATTAATGAAACAATGTGACAATGTAGTTTTTATTATTAACAAAAGGGGTAAGCGGTGGAAGTCAATATCACAGACTGTTCAACAGAGAAAAAGAAAAGACAAACTCATTTTCAGTCCTTCAGCTTGCATATCCAAAATAGTCACCGTAGTGTGTAGTCGCTGTCATCATCACACCGAAGCTCGTGTTTCGAAGCTCGATTTAATGATATTTACATCAAAACAGAAACTGTTATTAATCCTCAGCACGTAATTAACATTTACATCGCATAAAGTCAACAGGTATTTGAGCGTTCATTCTGGTAAATAACGGGCGTCGAATAGTCAAGGTAGAGGATAGATCATTTGCTCTTCCGATCCTCTTGAAGATATGTACTCTTATATCCAGGTATGTACTCGTTGTTGCTGAGAATTCTCCTCCTCTTGTCAAGACACGTGCTCGCTAGTTTGCGCGTTTTTCCATTTTCTTCCTCGATGATGAGCCAGGAAACGATCATTTCCTCCTCTCGACGATTGCAGGTTCAACGGTATTCGCGCCGTGCCTATCGAAATTAGAAATAGGGCTTGTTTGCATCGATACAAGGATTCTTGCGTATCGATCACTACTAATCTCTTTGTTCCGAGGTGAACATCAACGTGTCGGAATGTGTGGGAAACTCAATTAATCGCTCGTTAGTTGTATAGGAAACTTTTACCCTTTTTACGTACCCGAAGTTCATGATGGAAGGAGAATCTCTTGCAAGATTTGACTTGCAAGACTTTATTACTGGATTGCGGATTTTATGCATTCACGACAAAATTTAATTAAAACAAATAAGACATTAGAAGAATTTGAGAATACAGAATTGAATTTTTCATCAATTGTTGCGAAGTGATAATGAGGTGGAGCAATAGACGCCCGGTGACATCAATTTCCAAGAAGGCACTCTTCTATTGTATATAAGTTACCAACAATAGTTCTTTGTTAATTTACATCGAGGCCGTTCATTAATTACTGACGGAACTATGTGGTCAAGTGATAGTTTCTAAAGCAACTGGTGGTTCTGGTGGGAAACTGACCCTAAGCTCTTGAGCTTGTATTGAATAGCTTAGTGTTACGTAGAATAATGCTATCCAAGTCAAGTTGTAGATCTTGAAGACTTTCTAAAATTATCTCGTAAATTTCTTTGCTTCGTAGTAATCGATCTTTGTGGTTTTCTGGAATGCAGCGCTTCTATTGGGTACTTTAAATCAGTTATTTAAGTGAAGCTGAAGCTTTTTTATTTTTACTTAAAAGGAGCAGTATATCGGTTCCTAGAATCACACTGTATACTAGATTCGAAGATCAAAGGGTGAAAGTGCTCGTAAAAGAGATCGGAGTAAGAGAGCCGCGCGAGAAAGATTTAAAAGCAGGAAACATTATGGAGGGAGTTAGCGGGAGTCATGAGCGAGTGGAAATTCGAAATAGTTTTTCTCCATGCTGGAAACCGTATTTTCCTTTACATTACGATATCGCACTATCCGAACAACATAGTGAAATGGCCTGGAAGGGTGGCTGCTATTTTGTTCTTTTTCATTGGCTATTCGCCGAAGACAAAAGGAAATAGTGCCAGAACGAGAGAATACATGCGATACAATTTAATACGGTAATAATCGTGGGTATCTTTTTTGATCAATATGTATATTTTATTCTGCTTTTCGGGTGCTCTAGCATATTGAACAACTATGAAATATCTTTCTATGGAATGCAAATGTTCAATAACGAATCTGGATAAAGTATTTTTGATTTTGTCTTTCGGATGTTTCAGAATATTTAATAAAACGAAATGTTCTTCCTTTGAATGCAAACGATTAATAGGGGAAGCGTATAGAAGTCCTTATCCATAGACTACACTGATACAGAGTAGTACAGAAACATCTATTTATCCTTGTTGGTAGAGATACGGTGAAGTTGTTAAATTAGTTCAGCGAGTGATAGGATTGACTGATACGGTAAGAGCTCCATTCCTGACTTAGGCGAAGCTTATGCGTGTAGATACATGCTCCTCCATTTAATCACTAATTTGCACGCTGCAGCTACGTACTGTAACGGGGCGTTTGCTGCTATTCTTTAATCAGTTCCAAAACGTTTGGATTCAGCAAAGATTTTGTGGCATCGATACATTTTTTTTGGAGTCGGTTGTAGTACAAACTATGAATCAATGATGACTCGAGTCTTCGCGGCAATTACTGCACCACCTCATTTTAGTATTCTAAGAATTATTCTATAAAAGCTCCCACATGCTTCTAAATTCTGGATATTATTTGATTATTATTAGGGCTTGCGATGTGTATGCTACCGCGTAATAAGCAATTTCATCTTTCATTTAAACAGTAAATAAAAATTTATTATCAATATGTTTTGATATTACATTACCTTCCTCACCTGACTTATATATTGAGCTTGAAGCCTTGGCCTAGGTAAAAGTTCAGACATCAATAACAACAATTTTCTTATACTTGTCGATATCTTTCTCTTAATATTATTTACGAAAAAAGATATATGTATACGGCTGGCAATAATAAATTTCTCGACTTCTATATTGGGTCCTGCGAATTTGGAGCGAACGTAATGGTCCACGGTTCCATTCATTTGATATAAATTCAATCGATTCGATAGATTTGCAGTAGCATGTACGAAAGTGTAAATAGATTTGATACTACTCTACGAGTCTCTCTTTCCCATTCGATAGATTTCCAATAGTTTGTACGAAAGTGTAAATCGATCTGGAACACACAGCTCGTAGGATTTTATTCTTCTCTTTTGCTATTTTGATTCGTTGAAGTCAGCACTTACAAACTATCTCGCGCGATCGCAATCATTTGGCCGTGATAACGATAAACGAATTCAATTTGGTTGTTTCGATATCGTTAGTGTGTTCTGCGGTTTTACATCGACATTGATTCCACCGACGCCTACGTCGTTAGAGATCTCGTTCAAATTTATGTATGAATTTCGTTCGTCCGTTTGAGCATCGTCGTGATCCAAGCGTGATTCGTTCGTGGATGTCGAAGACGATGTAGTGCAAGGACGTTCCGAGGATGTGCGGGAGGACGTACCGTTCCGTGATATCCTGGTGTTCGTCTGCGGACTTCCGGTGCAGCTATACCGAGACGTTACAGCTTCGGATCGGGATAACGCCGGTTCTAGAGGCACTCGTATCCATGGACACCAGGAAAAGAAATGCGCGAAGCCTCGCCGAAATCTAGAAAAATGCAGAATCATTTTCTGTCACTAAATTCTCATTGTTCACCAATTTAACACGTGTCCGATCGCGTGACTAAAATTTGCCATTTCACCTTTCATCACCAACGCTCAACTAATATTTAGACTAGATTTTGTGTACTTATGATAACAATTCGATCAAATACTACAAACTGCAAACACATTCGAACAACTTAAGGATGTTGTTATATTATTTTCGGCTTATTGAAATGATTAAAAGAGAAAATATACGTTCACTTAACAACAATCAAAATATGAAAGATAAAATACAAAGTGGACCATGCAACTATTTCATGTTATAACTGCGTTACCAATTTAGTTCCAGGAAGATGTCAAAGAAGCAAGATAAATGGTTCAAAGAGAACTACATTGGTAGGATGATGTTTTTCAGAAGTACAATTGCGTGGGTGCAATAAACGATTGCATTATTTTTCCAATTAAAATTCATTTTAATTGAGCTCGGACCGCCTTAAGTCAAACATGAAAATAACTGGTAAATGAAATCAAAGCCAGTACTTGCCAGTACTATACAGTTTTAGAAAAATTAATAATACTAAAGAAAAAAAGAGTATATTGTTATATGGATATTGTAGAAATTCTTTGCATGTAATTTTACAGTATTTCACGCACAGTAAATTGTTAATGAATCACATTTTAACGAGATAAGAAATTGCGATTATCTATAATACCGAGTCAATTTATTTGATGAGGTTCGTTTTATAATATTTATAGGTGAGGAGCTTGAAGTACCATGATCACGATTATCGCAAAACGTAAAACTTCCGTAATTTAAGTGACAAATAATAAAAAGACCGTCGCGAAGTCGCTCGTACTTATCTAGAACGGCCCGTGAAACTTTTCAAAGTCTAATAACAGTGTGGCGAAAAGATCTTCATTATGCTCCTGTTTTTTACAATAGTTAAACTGAAATGTTTACCCGGCAAGAAACTGCTAGTTTACAATATTTATCATCGTGTTAATCCTTAGCATTTCAATTTTGCAAATTAAATACATACACATAGTAATTTATCATTCGTTCGAGAAAGTTGTTCAGTAAAGAATTTTATCAGATTGTTTTCAAACTATTTGTTAATGTGGAATGGTTAATATGGAATGCAAACTGTATGATATATGAACTATACGCATCATCAGTGAGTTTTCTGAATTATTCGTTCATTAATCGTCGGTCCACTGTTGCTGTGTGCTTGCCATAAAAAAACGTGATTGATTGTTTGTTTTATAAACAATGAACTTCGGCTTTTCGGTGGAAGAGATGAAAATAAATGGATAAGCTTTTATATATTCGAAATTAATGCAATACCGAAGTTAATTAAATGCATCGAATCCATTTCTCAATGTATGAAAAGTGTTACGTTGTAAAACTTGCAACATCAAGAATATTTTTGTGATTTTAATAACTGTGAAGGAAAACAATTTTGACCTTAGTTATGTAGTTGTGTTATATTAGTCCCAAGTGTTTTTAAACATTTTCTACACCTGAGCCCTCTACGCGATAGAGCCACGGTGAATTTGCAATAGAATTGATTGTTTATGATCCCATTAGATCTTCTACCTCATTGCATCGTTACCATCAAGTATATCGGTCTGGTAACCCGTACGAACGGGTTCGTAGGAGCATTATTGTAAATTGCGCAATGTTTGCGACGACTAAGATCCCATTACCGCGATAGCGAGAAACTTCAGAAAATGCAACACTAAAATTCAGGTTCTACGCGATTACACCCTTTTGCTTGGTAGATCAGAGCGTTCCCAATCGATATTCACATATGAGCAATAAAATATTAACGAAGGGTATACTTACGTGCTGCTTAAAATAACATTTTACCTGGAATTCATCCAGCAATAGATGATCGGATTGTACATGCTGTTAGACATCGCTAGCCAATAGATGCCTAAGTAGACTTCTTGGATGTATGGTTGGTTCGTGATCTCGGGCAAATACAATACCACGATGAAGTACACCTGGAACGGTAGCCAGCATACTGCAAATATTACCACCACCACGATCATCATTTTTACTACCTGAAACAATCGTATCTTCGATTAATGCAGTTCAATTGTAATGGCTTCAATTGTAGCCAGTGTTCGACAGAAGAGGTTCGCCGATGATCACAATTAGACCGGAGATATGCAAATTTTTATTTCTACAGAGATTCATCATATCGTAATAGATTCAGTAAATTAGAGGCAAAGTGAAACTGTCTTTCCGAATTTGCAGAATTTGCATTTTCGAATTTTCCGACGATTTTTGAACGCTGCAGATTCACAAAGTTTCGCAATCTGGTCAGATGTTAGGAATTTTTAATGGACGCAATTAGTATAATATTTAAAATGTTATAAGACGCGTCGCACAATAGTGTCTCCTCGAAACTATGTTTTGTAGGATGTATTGTCCGAAAATTCTTGACAATGTTCAAGGTAATATTGCAGTAGTGGAACCAGACATTGCTCCGACTAAGTGCAGAGGACTACTCGGAATGTTATGGAAGTGCTGAACTTCTAATTTTGACCTGGAGGGATTTAATGCACTCGCTTTTACAGGGGAAATGCTCAAACGGAGAGCTTAAGTTTCTTATTGTAGGGTCTGCCAGGAATGTGACGGCCAGCTATCGTGCTCTGCACAGGATCTCATTGTTCCGACTTTCGAAAACTGCACAGAATGGCCTCTGCATTGATGACTGCCAGTACTGAAGTGTTCCATTTCTTTCACAATACCTTTTGTCGCTGCTCAAGCAGTCTATATCATGGACGTTACAGTTTACTAAATACATCCAAGGTGAACTGTTAAGAAATTACATTTTCGGATAGACTCTCCTTAATGGATACAATTTGTATTCACGTAATAATAGGGATAGCCATTTAACAACAAAATGTTCTAGTAAACTGATCGCGATAGCCTTAACAAGAAAGCGATGAGGCGTTTCATTTTTAATCAGATACAGTTCGGCGCCCTCCGAAACCCGAAATCCATGAATAAAATCATTGAATCTCGGCGCGAAAGAAGTCTAGTCCTTTGTTTGAAAGTAAAATGAGTTTAAACGTTGAATTTAGGTGCCATTAAACGGTGCAACAAGAATCATATGTTATCGCGTTTGATAACGTGGTGTTCTCTAGTTTTTATTTTCTCCTCCTATTTTCCCTTATGTTTTATGCACCGCTCGCAAATTGGATTTTTACCATTTTTTCCAGATAACCAGTTCCCATTTTTCGCGACAGGTTTTTACATGTTTACATTGCCTGTTTGACAATGCAGATAAATTGTATTTTTACCATTATTTTTGCCAACTAGTTTCCATTTCTCGCGAATATTTTTGCATCTGGTTTAAAGAAAATTCCTTTACTAAATTAGTCTTTACTTTATTAAACAGCGTGGATGAGAAAATCATACCAGAATATGTTACGATGTAATAAAATAACATTTTGTGGACGCTGATAGACATAAAAGACATAAAAGAGGTTGAAAAATTTATTCACATTTTGAGTGAATATTCTATTTTGCAATCGCTCGTGCATCTCATGCAAAGAGTGTTCCTGTAAAAAAAGCTTCCCGACACTTTTCAGGGAGTCCAATGAAATGAAAAATGTTACTACAGTACAATTTCCACTTTTACGCGCCCGTCACCCTTTTATCACGCATTTCGCTTTTACCAGTGGATCGAACAAAGTGAAAAATGCATTATAGAGTAAGAAGGAAAATATTTACACTTCTCTCCATTCAATTGTTTTTGTTTGTTTGCACGTACGCGCCATTTCATTTCCTTTTATCGGAAAATACTTTTTAGGATTTTGCTGTTGAACTTTAGAATATTTGAAACATCTGTCGTTTCATTGTTCCCTAAAGAAATTTTTTAAAAATTCAAGATAAAATTCTGCATTTAATTTTTCGACGTTTCCTGCGTTAAAGAGAGCCACGAGCGATGCAATCGAGAAAAAGCAGGCCTTAAAAACATGGTTATTGTCAGCGATATTGTCTTGACTTGTCGTTACGCGCGCGTAATAGACCATAGAATCATTTACGTCCCTGACACTCTCGAATCGAAAGTGTCGCCGAGAAAATCTCTGCCACCACGTATCGCATTTGTTCGAGTAACTAGACAGGGATACTCGTTCTTTACGAGGTTGTCGATACTCTTGAGTTATTACAGTACTGACACTGTCAGTTTGTTACTTTTCACTCGTGGGAATGCCGGTTTGAAATTGCAAAACTGCTCGATGGTTTTGTTGTTGAATCCTTTTCGATAGCACCCGGTGTGTCACTGCGCCGGACCAGTTTACACTATTTTCAAGTATCTCAAATACATCTCCTAGAATGTAGAGCTGGAATACGAATTGCCGAGGGTTTCTTCTTGTGCAAACTGTATGGCAATTGAGACTCGTGTGACTTTGGAACATCCCCGCTTAAAAACCTGTTGAGAGAATTTATGCCAGTGTACCTTTCACGCGAGTTTCCTGACACAAAAGTTTTTCAAAGTGGAAAGTTCGCGAAAGAGTCTCCGCGGAATTTTAAAGTGTGGAACAGACGCAAATGATTTGTTTCAGCACTTTTCGCATTAATATGCAATTGAAAATTCTCTGTAACACAGTTTCCTCGCTCGCGAGCAACTGTCCAACTGCGACGTCGATTTTGATGCAAGTTTGTGGCAACTCATATCCATGCTAAGGGGGGTGACATTATCCTTCAAGGTCTGATACCTACTGAGAAATTTAAATGGAAGCTCGACGCAAAATTGCGTCACTATTTTACTCATTGTCAAACAAAAAATTTTCTTTTCGGTTGTCCACGGGACACCCTGTATAAAATATTTTCATTGGCAAATATTGCCGAGGATTATTAAAGCGAACGCTTTATTGCAAAATATCCAGCTTTTCTCTGCAGCATCTTCATTTCTACATACCGTGAAGACGTTCCTTATTTTTGCTTGTTTATTTGCTTCGGAGAGATTTTCTTAAATTTCGTAACATGGACCGATCGTCGGTAGTTCACCCGATTCTGTAATCGTGTTACAGGAATACCATGTTATGCGGGGGCAGACTGTATTGAATTCTCTCAATTTTCCACCCTGCGAATACAGCCTTTGGATAGTGCGTGTCTGCTAAAAGATGAGCATCGCCATCATTTGATGAATCCGGGAAGGGAATAATGTTGGTGGGCGAGGATTGGCGGATAACAGCTCGACCACTTTGATGAACAGACTAAATCTGCGCACTAATTCTCGGTGGCCGTGCCCACGAACGAACACGCCGTTCAAAGGCATATGGATACTTTCCATTCGTTCATTTTTACAATTCTGTAACTTGGACACTTTACATATTTACATTGCCGTTCAAAAGTTTGTGAATACTTTTTCCATTAATTCATTTCTACAATTCTATAATTATGTTTTGCTTTGGGTGGTATAACCGGCAGAGTAAAACACGTAACTTTTACTACATGTAAAAATAAGTCGAAAAAAAGGAATAACATTTCTTCATTTGATGCCTCGTTTGATGCCGCGTGTATAGAATATGCAGCAAGTAGAATTGGTTGGTCAGACGCGTCTGACGATTCCTATCTAATAGCACGCGTATTCGCTCATTTTCAAACTCGAGGCGTCAAATGATAAAATGATATTCCCTTTTTTAGACGCGCTTTTCAATGAAGAATCATCATCCCCTGTATAAATATGTAAACTGTCTTAGTGTTTTAGTAGTAGCGCTCACGTTCGATGGATTCCGAAACGTAGTGAATGTCATGCAATTAAGGGAATCAGGAAATTCTTTGTATTTCCGCCGAAAGACGCCATAGAGACCCCCCTCGTGGTTTTCCTTTTATCTTGAATTTTAATCACTGGGGATTTTCATTTTCTCCCAGCTTCGTCCATACCAGAAAGTTTCGTCTTTCACAAGCCAATGCAAAATTATAGATGTAAGGAAACGATAAATAATTAATGACGTTAAATATTGGAGACCGGCGCGCGGCGGCTGGATTTCGTAATTATCGCTTCTAATTTCTTGAGGAAATGGATATGCAGAAAGAGCCTCAAGTTTCTTGTTAACATCGCTTTGTTGTAAAGCGAATTCAGATCGTGTCTAGAGTGATAGATATTACACGAGGAAATTTATGGTTCTCTTATCATCGTTCACTGTTAACGTAACGAGGTCTCTTCGTCTATTACAGTTCCTATTCAAAGCGTTTTTTTGGGATGTAATGAGTACCAAAGTTATTTAAGTGTCATTAGCACTTGTTTAACGTAAATACGATGATGACGTTAAGCCATTCAGTCTCGATAATAGGATGGGAATAAGAAAGCGATCATTCTAGAAATAACTAAGCCGACTAATGGAGGACATCGTAATTACATATGTGCTAAAGTGGACGAGCAGATTCCGTATGCGGAAGAAAACATGGTCTCTTTGCCGTTTAATCGTAATCCAATAACAAAAACCACTTCGGCACAGGGAAGAATTATAAATTTCGACGCATCCGTGCGCAGAATACTCCCCTAACCTTTTTCCTGCTTTCACCGTTTTCATTCAATTAAATGACCGGTCTGACCTGGCATACTTTTTCCCCTTCATACCTAAAAAGTACTTCCTTATTGAGGAAAAGGCACTTCGGTGTGATCTATTACCTCTTATTTCCGAGAATATAATAAATAATTCTGTCAGTAATTAAGTTAAGCTATTATTTATTTTCCTAATTTATTTTCCTAATTAGTAGTATTGTACCTTTATCTTCGAACGAGATCTTTAAAACAATTATTATGAGTGTTGGAGATGCATTTACGCTCTCTAGTCATTTTTCAGCTTTATTTTCTCATACATGATTAACGTTTTAGTCTTGTGTACTTAGTAACGAAATGTTCTCCGCTACTCGTTATCTTTACACAGTTTTGACGATTGCAGTGTGTAGATAACTCTGAGATTCCGAACTTTGCAGCAGTGCTCCACTCTTTGCAAAAAGTATTTAATGGAACAAGTTCAGATAATTTCTGCAGAAGTTATTTATACACGCATTAAGCAGAGACTTACTCTTGCGTGTACATAAAACAAGGAAAATAGAATGCAGTGCATAATTATGAATTTCTTCATGCATTTCTAACAAAACTGAGTCGGTGTAGCTTAAAAGAGTAAAACGATTAAAAAAATTTAAAGATACTCTTGTACTATATTCAACCTACTAAACCGTTGTGTTATAGTCGAGAAAAAAAATTTTCATTTTGCATACAGATTCGCAATCATTAATAATCACACACTTGGAAAAGAGAGACCGACTCAATTTTATTTCAATTTTCTCCCTTAAAGTAGCACAGTAGAAGTCTTTCTGATTATTTCCTGCTGCGTTCCGTTATAATTATTAAAATTCAGGAAAGTAGAACTACGCATTTTTTTCGGAAACAACTTTATGAAGCGTTTTATTTTCCATTTTGATTACGTAGGGGATTACGTAAGGGTCCGAACAGTTGTTTTATTTGACGATTGCAAGTATTGATTAACGTTTGCGGCGACATCGTTGTAATCAAAAATATGTGGTCCTTGAACCGGAAGTTCGCGCAGTGTGCAGGATTGAACGCGTAAAATGTCAAATATGTTTTTGTCAAAACCACATTTGTTCTAGTTTGATTTAGTTGGCAAGAAATATTAACAATTACACGGATCCTCAGAAACCCATAAATTTTACTTTTGCATTGCATGCAATTTCAGAATATATTTCTAATTTCTAATAATTGGATTATCCACTGTACATGTATACCGAAGTTCTGTAAACTGTTTCCCAGAGAAACGAGAATGTTCAAGTTAATAGCAGGCTGATCCGAGACACGTGATTTTAACAGATTCAACGGATTAAAGTGCGATTCCTGAGACGAAGAGTCTGCCAGTAGATCGTCTAATTACAACTTAGAGCAGGGCTTAACGTTTAAACTGCAAACCACTATGATAGGAGCGTGCCAATGCAGCATGATACTGTTCCTGCGGTTTGCTTCTCTACTTTGATCTTCATCATTGCGACTCACGGTCGAAACTACGGTTCCCATTTCTTTTGTTGCATCCTCGAGTGCTGCCGTGCTCGAAATATGCAGCTTTCGATTCCTGTGTTCATAAATCGATATTTCCACCGTTTTAAAGGACTCCTTGAAACAGGAGACCTGTCATCCACAGCCGAGTGACGATCAATGACCGAACATATCAGACTGCAACAAAATGCACCAAAGTGTGCGGAATATGCATCACCCAATAAAAACAGTTTTTTACATTTTTGTATGATCTTTATAAATTTATTTATAACCGCTTGACGTGTTTTCCGATGAAAGTGAAACTAATGTATTTTTACTCGGCCAGTTATAATCACTACAGCAATTTCAACCTTTGAAAACATCACTCGTTTGTCGAGGCAGTGATTAACTTCTCCCTTCAGCTTGCTGTATTTCATTACAGCAGTAGGGTACAAAACAGTTTGTTATGAATCGATTGCTCACAAAGATCTTGTTAAACGGGCATGTAAATTATTCTGCATTTTTATTCGACCTCGATTAAAAAGGCGTGTGATCACGAATGTGAGAGGTAAAACTTATTGTTCCTTTTTACCGAGGTAAAGAAATCACGAGGTGTTCCTTTTGTGCTTACGTGCGCATAATTCGTAAATTCATAAATTCCGCCATCGCTCAAGCCTAAGGGTATAGTTGGTGTAAAAAATTCGATCGCTCTAAGAACTTAAATTATAAATGAAGAAAGTGAATTTCTCGTGGAAACAATTTCATAATAGAAACATAAATTAGGTAATGAACATGTTCTAACATTCTTCAAAATTAATGTTTCAGAAACCGGCCTTCGTATCTGAATATAACAGACCCTCGTGCTGGCTTTTGGACACTCTGAATCATCACACATAAAAATGAGAAGAGAGAGGAACAAGAGCGATTGGTAGTAATATTTAGATACAACAGTACATCTATACTAGGAATGTAGTAGATAGCGACGTTACACAGACGGAGACTAGCCACCGAGAGAGAAACCGATTCTCCCCTTCAATCGTATGACGCACAAAGCAGATGCACAAGGCATATGTTCAGAGGCCGCTAGATGTTGCTCAGGAACTGGCAAAACATTATTCGCAGATATTACGAGCATGAAGCGTTATTGGTTCCACGTTGGCGATAATGAAGACTGTCTCAAAATGACAGAAAATGTCATTTAATGAAATAATGAATCTAATGAAATGTTATATAAAGTATACTTAACAAGATATGCTGCAAGTTTGACATCTTGAACAATAAGAGGACGGAATGAGGATGCAGAACGCTATCATGAAACCGATCGACGAAGAAATAATCGCGCAACTGTACGCATGGTTTCTGGAGCAGATGATTCAAGGCAAACCAGTCACGGATACGTTGTTTGCGGAGAAATCGTTAGAAATCTCTAAGGCACTTGGATCACCAACTGTCACGGTGGCCAAGGACTGGTTGTACGCCTTCAAAGAGCGTTACAGCATCAACTACGAGAAAAATGACAGTGCCGAAAACGTTTCTTACGCTGCTGTGTACGTGAAAGAGGAATGCGTGGACGATGAAGTGCTAACTGATCCTCTAGTAAACGAGAATGACCCGGTGTCATCTGTAAGCGCGGGGTCGGGTACACCTGTAAACCCACCGGAGAGTGCAGTTGCGATAAAAGTGGAAATCGATGTACCGGAAACAACAGACCCAATAGCGGGTGTACCTGCACTTCTGAACAGCATGTCACCGGTGGTATGTGCACCGGCATCGACAAACGCGATGGCACATGCACCGGCAACAACAAACCCAATGGCGGGCGTACCCGTACTTCTGAACAGCATGTCATGTGCACCGGCATCGGTAAACGCGATGACACGTGCACCGGCATCGATAAACGCAATGACACGTGCACCGGCATCGATAAACGCGATGACATGTGCACCGGCACCAATGAACGCGATGATGGGTGCACCGGCATCGATAAACGCGATGACACGTGCGCCGGCAACAACAAATCCAATGGCGGGCGTACCCGTACTTCTGAACAGCATGTCATGTGCACCGGCATCGATAAACGCGATGACACGTGCACCGGCATCGATAAACGCGATGACACGTGCACCGGTATCAATGAACGCGATGATGGGAGCACCTGCGGGGATAAACGCGGTGGCGGGTCCGTCCTCTGTGATTAATGTGAACGCGACACCGTACCTAAACATGTACATGGACCCATCGATGTACATGGATCCGCAAACGTACGTGAACACGTTCATGAATGCACCGGCGTATGCGAACACGTCTACATTTGCTGGTTCGGTTACATTTACGGAGGCAGTCGCTGCTAGTGCAAACACAGGACCGAATGCCGGTGCGAGTACAACGAATGCAAGCATACAAACTGGATATGTGGATGTACCGGCCGTGAATGCAGCGATGAACGTGGTTGCACCGACTTATATGGACACAACTGGTATAAATACTACAATGAGTCTAAGTGGCCCGCCATATGTAAACCCGTCGTCGTATATGAATGCAGGACCGACTGCAAATGCGGCGGCTTATGCGAATGCGACGGCGAGTGCTGTTGCCGCGACACCTTCAGAAACGACTGCGGGAACAACGTTGCAGGAGGTGCAAAACATGGAAATGGAGACTGAGGGACAGCTGTTTCTAAAGGACTTTGAGAAAAGACTGGAAAAAGAGAAGATATCGTACAAGAATGTTTACTATGCGAAGGACACCGGCCTCGCATGGAAGGCGTTCCCGAAGAAGCTCCTGGAGCGTATGAAAGGCAAGAACAGGGTGTCGTTGTTCGAAAAGGAGCGAGTAACCGTGTTATTGTGTATCAATGCTGCAGGCAGCAATAAGCTGGCGCCCCTGTTCATCCACAAGCTTGAGAAACCGAAAGCGTTGAAGCACTGCAAAGATGAGCTGCCTGTAATCTTCATGAGCCAATCGCAGGCTCAAATGGACCACAATGTGTTTACACAATGGTATGAGAAACACTTCAAGCCGACCGTGAAAATATTTCAATTTCCCGAGAAGGACGGGAAGATCTTGCTGCTTCTGGACAACTATCAGAAGGATAGTCTGCAATTGGCTCGAGAGCTCGAGCAGAACGATAAATTTGAGATTGTTTTTCTGCCTCCGGGTGCCGCCTCCCTTGCGCAGCCGATAGAACAAAAGGTGGTCGAGAACACGAAGAAATTCTATCGTCTTAAAATGCTGCGCCGGGTGCTGAATTTCCCCGGCGGTGCGCGCAAGTTCTATTACGATTTTGATCTGAAGGATTGCATCGACCTGTTTTCGGAGGCGTGGACAGAGGTGACAATGTCGGGCATTCAGAATGCGTGGAGCGGCATCGTGAAGCAGACACCCGAAACGTGTCTGATCAAAGAGGAAATAGAGGAGGACCCTTTAGAGCCCAATTTACAAGACATTATTGGCCTCATTACCGGCGAGGAAGAGCCTGAAGAGACAGTAAACGAATTTTTATTACGATGCGAGGACACGGAGCGACATTTCTTGACGGACCACATGGAAGATGACGAAGATGAGGAAGAGGATAGCGATGAGGACGAAGACGAAGATGCGGAGGAAAGTGGGAATGACGATGAAGTCCTCTGTACTGAAAACGTTAAGAAGGCTTTCGAAACATTAGTAACGTGGGCTAAGCAACATCCGCAGTATATACAGTTGCAAGTGGAGTATTTGAAAAGTTATTTTGAGAATACTATCAAAGACAAACGAGTGGGGGGAAAGTATTAGAGATGGGCGGATGCGTGAGAGGACAAAGACTTTATGCGTGTTTATATGAACAAATAAAGTTTCCATAGAAACGATTAAGTTTAAAGTGGATATTTGAGGGTTCCTAATGGAGAGTAGAACAATAGATATTTTGTAGTAGTCCCTCGTTTCATAAATTAAGCAAGATTTCATACAGAATATTAACGTTTTGTTTATTGTTGAGAGTAATTGAGTAATTGAGAGTAATACTGTCTCATATTTAATAGCCAACTGTTCTGCGCAAACAGAATGGAGGTCGGTCTACCAATCAATTTCCAGAACTGATAGGGATTGCAGTGTTCATGTTTCAAAGTTTAATGGGCGGTATCTTTCAAAGCACACTCGTAATGCCTATTATAGGCAGATGCAGATTAGCAGGTAATCGAAAGTCTATTTCCTTCGTCATCCAAGTGTCAGTTCACTGCTCGCGTTCGTTGCTTCCATTGCGTTTTCTAAGTGCATCGATACACGTATGAGAAAAGTTATAGAAATGATAGTATTCATTAATTACAGTACGGTAACTCTGTTTTATTTTCTTACGTTATTAATTTTGTGAGATCTATACGCTTTAAGAGGAAGTATTGCGTAGATATTATAAATATATTCGTATTAATTGCCTTGATATTTATGTGACATTTTTTTGGTTAATAATTAAAGCCTTCATCCGACGTTTGTAACACCCGACGTTTATTGACAAGAAAAGCACATACCCTTCGTTTACTTCGTATACTCTCCAATTGTCCTGCTGTGTTCTCGCCAATACTTTGCGAACCCCATAACTCCAAACCAATCCTAACGTAGGTGAACGTCATTGATCCAATCGGCAAGAAGTATGTCAGTATCATGAATATAACGTTGTACCTAGAGACAGAGAATTTTAAGATTTAGTAACGAATATAAGCAATAATTATTGAAGAAGATTACATTTAAATTAAGTTTGGTAAAGAAATATGGAAATAATTGAGAATCCATAATATTAATATAAAATATAAAAAAAGATATAAAAAAGTATAGAATTCTTTCATTTTTATCAGCGGATTGTTGAATTTGTTTTGTGCAGAGTTCTTTGGTAATAGCAAAATTTTCATGCGGCATTAGCGGTGGTCACGCGATTAGATTATTCGGATCCGTTTTGAAGTCTCAGGCGCCGCGGCGTTCGATTGGTTGGCATATAACCCTCCTGTCGGTGTGCACACTTTCAGCAATCCTGTTCACTCTGATCGGATCGGATCGGCTCAGGGATCTAACTAGCCGTGAATAATTATGCACTTTCTGCGCTGTATGTCAGGAATTTCGATGAAATCGAAATATGATTGTAATCCACGAATTTTCCTCTGCCGATCCTTTCGGAACAGTCTTCATGGAAAAAGCTTCAATTCGGTAATAGTTAGCTTGGAGCATGTATCGAGGGTTTTTCATTAACTTTATAAAACGTAAAACTCTTCCAGCACATTGTTCACTTTCCTCTAATTGTAAGATTGTAAGAAGTTCCTGTATGATACAACTAGTGAGAAGCTAAAGTCACATTTTTTTTTGGAAAATGTTACAAATTGATCATTTCTAAAAACATGTGTTTCACAAATACTTTCTAGGTCCGATCTGTGATTTTTCTGTCTATCAAGTAGCCAATGCATTGGCGCTCATGCAGCACAAAGTGAAGACTCTCTCTTGATCGGTCACCGATTATGGTCACAATGGTACATCGTACAGTTATGGATGTCTTGTTACTGTCAGCGAACGGTTGCCAGCTGTTTGCCTCATCAAGGCTTTCTCGCGGCTATATTATCTTGATTATTCTCTGTTTGGTGGTCACTTTGCTTGTCGAACAGACATCAAGACAGACCGCGTCAGTGCCTCTGATGAAAATTCCATCTTCGACCCAATACTCCATCCATCGTATTAGCAATTTCAGTCTGTCCGTTCCACGATATTGCGCTGTATGGTCATCATTCAAATGACCAACTTATTACACCACTTCATACATTAAATTAAAATTCGATTAGCCTACACGAGCGAGCGATTACTCTGCATTGAAGTAGTTGGTCTCGCTCTTATCTTTAGTAATCCATCGACGACGACAGTTTCATAAGAGTACACTCGACGTTCATTTCAAGTGTGAGGAGAGCTCTGTTTAATCAATATTTGTGTACTCGTCTTTACGAAGAAAAATTTAGACTCGTACACAATAAAAATTTCTTGCACATAATTATTTTTTATTATATTCAATCTGTCCTCTCAAAAATGTCTTAAGTTGTCCTCTTAAAAATACGTAGAAGCTGGTTGAAGATACAGGGACAGGATGGTCTTTATCGATAAAAGAGATCGCACGAACTTGAGCTGCCTATTGTGGAATAAATGGACACGGCACAATGAAGTACTGCAATCTTCTGCGGAAAAGTGTCTATTCAGTATTATAATTATTTGTTCTGATAACATTTCCGAACGACCAGAAGAATCTGGTAAGAACATAACAGTGGTTCATTTTCCTCGAAGTGACAAGCTTAATTATGGCTGGTGCTAACCGCAGCTAACGCCACCCTCTTTGTTTCACCGTTACCATTATCATTGTAACATTTTATTTGCCGTCATAAATCTTATATATCCGTTTAATATCCAGCTTTACATGCTTTGCAAGTTTTACAGAGGGAAGATACTGAACATTTTATGACGTTTCAGAATGTATTCTATAATATGCAGTACCTATTTCGATAGTGAACTAGATTACAGAAGGACCATGAAATAAGTTTATATTGACCTCATTTTCGAGTTATGATCATCTTTATAATCTATTCATTCGTAATGACGACTGAGAGTTGGACTTTTCAAAATTCTATACAATATTGGATTCCAGTTTTGATGTTCTAAAATACTTTGTTTACTTAGCAAATATGTTATTCGAGAATGTTGCCTGCATAGAATTTATTGAAACTATATTATTTTTCACTACCAACTTTAATATATAACGAAATATGTTATCCCAGAATATTTCCTCCATAGAATTTATTGAAAGTATATTATTTACATGGTATACCATAAATGCATATGGTGAAATATTGGTAATGCTTTCAGCAATAATTACATATTAATCCATTGCAATTCAAGCAATTTTATCTCGGAAACCGATCAATTTCATCTGATTTAGAACATTTTATCAACAAGAAAAATCGAATTGACCGCCATCGCGGTCATGAATTCGCACCATACATTTTTAGGAATTGATTAAATACGAAATTTTTAATCACGTTTCTAAGTACTTTCTGCTCTAAAAATATGAAAATAGTCGCATTATTTCTGTGATGATCTAACGACTGGGACTGGAGAATTCGAGAGGAGGATAATAAGTAAGTCAACTGTACATATAGCTAATGACTGCAAAGAAGGTAACAAAGCGAAGCTTGTTAAATCGACGATGATACGGAGAATGTAATTTCCGTTGAAAAATGTCTACTAGCTTAATCAAGGCAGATAGGTGACCATGATTATAGATATTCCACCCGGTATACTGTTGCACGTGATACAGTATCCGAATCATTAGACGTAACAATGGAGGCGGATAAGACGAACCTTTTGTTCTGACAAGAAACTTCGGAATGAACGCAATTGTAATTTCAACTCTATCGTTATTTACTTCCGTTGCTTCCGGGCGATACTTGATGCCTAAATCTACCGCTTTTCCATTAGCTCCGCGAGACAAGCTACTTACATTACGATTGCAAGGAAGTAAATTAAGAAACAAGAATATCTACCGAGAAGCAAGAATTATTGGTACGGTAGTAACGAACACCGAACAATTAATCGTTAAACTCTTTGATTAGATTTGTCAAGTTTGCTCTACCGCGGCGTTTAATTAAGTATGTATATTTGTAGATTGAAGGTGCGACGAGATGATATAAAGAAGATGAGAAGACAGCTCCCGGGGTAGAAGCTTTTAGAATGCTTAAAGGATTTCGGTTTGAGAGACTTTTGTGACTGAGTTAAAAGGACACTTGCAGCTTTGTATGAAGGCTCAACGAGACTCTAAAGCTCACTTTTATCAGTTCCGCCCCGTAATTAAAGGTAACAGCGTAGAATGCCAATGAGCCTTCATGAGATCAGAGTATTCGTTCGGAGCTATTAAATCGAGAAATTGCTAGTCGTTTCGTTACCTTTTAAAATGCGGAGACGGAGCCTGATTACGTTACTCTTTAATAACTTGCTGCACATTTATTTTTTATTAAATCGTCTGCAGTTTCTTTTAAGCATTCAAGAAACAAATCACACAAATACGGGAGATCGCGTTTCTTCAGAAACGAGAAGGAGATATCCTTTAATATTTCATTCACTGTTTTAATTATTTTTTTAATTATTTAAGATAATTCAACTCGTCTCTCGTTCACAGTTTTTAGTTTCATGGAACGAAAAGAAGTAATTCTAAAGTAATTCTAAATTACCTAATTACCGATTCTCAAAATTACCGAGGTTGATATTAAAAAATAATCAATAATATTTTTTAAGATGTATTCGTTTTTTATAAATACATGGTTTTATAATCGGGTTTGTCGGATCTTCGCAAAAATTACCGATACGGAAATCGCGAGCCAACAGCCACAGACAAGCGCAAACAAATTTTTCATTATATTCGGGATTACGGAATTTGTTAACACTTAGGGGACTGGACATGTTTCAAAGCTCTGCAATTTGAAACGTAAACAGAAAACGAGAGAACTGATCATTGATATTTATATGTTTCACGTTTGTACACGTGAATTGTGAATGTTTATTACACATAAACAGCATGATAAAAGATAAACAAGCAGAGGTCCGAGCTGGGAAAAAGGTGATTTTATTCAACGTTTCTGCGTTGCTGGTAAACTGGCCCGTGAATTTTTATAGTCTTTAGGTTTTCCCGATAAATATCTTTAAGTCTCGGACGAGGGGCGCATGTACAATGTACAGTCTCTAGATGCATGATCATTTTTATACTTTTTATACGGGGTAAATAATACCTCCGTTTCCGCAGCGCTTTTTGTTCGCTTTTGGTCTCATTTCGCTCGTTCCTTTTTGCATCCAGCCGGAAAATATATCTGTCGTATTTATGCAAATTATTAAACATCGGCGCGCATATTACGAGCGATGGGAATAGCAACATCGAGCAAATTAAAGAGGAAAGGTTAACCGCTTTAAAGGTATTTTTTAAACTGGCAGATGTCATTTATGTTGCGTTTGAAACGTGTAAAAAAATACCGCATGACGTTGCGTTCATTTAGTCGCATAATAGAATCAATATTGCAGTAGTTACAGACTGGGAAAATGAGCTGCAGTCTTGTAATATTAAGTGAACAAAGTAACTTCGTTTTAAGTTTAAATTGTAATAGTACACACACTAATATTACATCACACACAATATTAAAAATATTAAAATTTAAATTGAGGGGGATTTCAAGTTTAAATTAATTTTCACAGAGGAATTAAATTTAGTTAATTTTGAGGGTCAATGATTTTAATTTAAGATTTAAGTCAGGGAGTAATTTAGAAAAAGTGGATTTTTAATTGTATAAAACTTATAATAACGAAAATATTAATACAATATAATAACGAAAATATCAATGTGTGCACAAGAAATATTAATGTAATATTAAGTTAAATATTCATTGCGATTTAAGAGTTGTCACATTCAAATCACGTTGGGCTTTAAACGTGACTACTCTCAAAATAAAAAATAATCTAGACACTGATGATATAAGCTCGTTATCTTCAAGTACTATTGAGTACGATGTCATACGATAAGTAACACAGCAGTCACGATTATTTTTTCACATTTCAATCGAAGAAGTGCCCTTAAAGTTCAGGGAATGGTTTCCTCTACTTTAAGAGAAACTGTTGCAGTCCGCAGCACGTATAAAAAGGTTTGCTTCACAAAGGTTTCACAACAGGAATTTCGATATTTCCGATTAAGAACATCCAAATGTGGAAAAAAGAAGAGGAATAGAATCTATTATTATTTTAAATGATTATTTTAAAGAAGCTTTAAGCTGTTTATGGATGACAATCATTGAGGACGCTATTATTAAGTTTTCGGTAGATAAAGTGTTAGATACATCGAACAGAATTTAAAATAATGAGAAGAGTGTGTAATCGTTAAGATAAGCTCACAGATATTCGTCGTAACTGAGACCACTGTCGTCGCTGTTGGGAAAGTCGCTGTAGCAGATCACTCTGACTTCGCCGTTCGCGTAATTCTGTGTGAAGGTGGTGTAGAAAAGCAGCATCGGCAATGATAGAACTGCCCCTACAATCCAGATGATGATCGCTACGCAGAGTGTGGCTCTTTTACCCATACGTGGCCTCAATGGGTTCACAATGGCCATGTACCTGTAATGAGACACACATCGTCAATTAAAACTTACATCTTAAGTCTGGTCATACATTAATGATAAGAAAGGTTAAACTTCGCTTGAGGAAACCAGAAATTTTTAACTTTTTAAAAATATAATCCTGTAGATTTTGACAAGACAATGCCGAAAATCCAGGTTTTAATCTTAGGAATCCACTGGTTCAAAAGTTATGCGTGTTTACAGTTGAGCGATTTTCACCACATAAAAAAGGTTAAAAATTTCTCGTTTCCTCAGTTGAAGTTCAGCAAGTAGAATGAAGACAGTAGACTGAAGACAGTAGAATACATTTTGAATGTTTGTAAATAATCGTTAAATTCGAGAAGAAACGACCAGAAATTAATTTGTAGGCTCCCCTAATATTGATGAGCCTTGTGTTTTACAGTTACAGTAATTATGAACAACCTTCGTACACCTAGAATGTCATTCAACCCGACTCAAAAAGTCAATAGAACTGCACATGGTTCATTGCAATGCATCTCATGCCGGTATTCGAAGCATTAAAAATCTGCCAATCGGAGATAGCGTGCGATGATGGTGCAACGGCGATAATGCGCAGAATTCTATTAAAATTCTTCACGCGACTTGGTTACAGGTGGGTGTAATCGCGATAAGATTTCACCGGAGGCGGAGCTGGCTATAAATTTTCCGGGCAATGATCAGGATAATAAATCAGCCTCAAACGAGTCAGCTATTTGCTCGAACGAATACGGAGCAATAGTTCGGGAATTTATTAGACCATGTAGAAAGTCATTCGCGTTGTTTTTTTTGACAGATCCATCGAGGGCGTATCAGGTTCTAGGAACATTTTTACGAGGACTGTGTGTGTACCATCTTGGGGAATGGTATGTCCCTCGTATTGAGGAAAATCAGGGAAAATCTTTATGGAGAAGAAGCATCGTTCACCGGCGTACGTTCCTGTGTTATCGCATCTGAACGCTCGAAAATGGGAATTGCCGTAGAATGGCGCAAAAGAGGTTGCCCGGCAACAAACCGGGGAGAGTGCAGTTCCGGAATCTATTTCGAAGTATTCAGGTGACCGTTCCAGTTTGTTCGAGTATAAATTTTGAGCGTATACACTATACACTATACACGCTTTATCTTGAACGACTTGTAACCATTCCGGATTTCAATGGTGAATACTTTCTTTCACAAGAAAAGCTACAAAAAGATACTTTACACCAGCATTTTCTACGAAACTTAATTTCTCCATTAAGATTATTATTAATGTGAACATTGAATGAACACTTTGTAATTTAACTTTGAGAAAAAACTTGCCACTGAAGAGTGAGTATCCTCTATTTTTAATTTGCAATTATGTTTCCTGTTTCAAGAAATGATTACGTATTAGTTCTGGTTATTAAAAGATGTATTTGAACGATTAGAATATAATTAGTTTGAGTCTGCGTTTCCAGTGTTAAAATAAACTCGATTAATTAATTAATTTTGTGTTTTCCACATTTTTGGACATAGTAAAGCACAAGGTCAATAGTCTAATAACGGCACAACACTTCCAGTAGTGCGATAATTACCAATGACACTTTACTTAGCGCAATTGAGTAAATTAGTTGTGACAGTCTATGGGAGAATGCGCAGGATATATGCGACATCATATCATACCTAATTTATCTTCAACTAGCTGCATCGTAATTCATGAATAGCCTTCACTCTGCAATACACGTGTGTAGGGTGCATCAGGATAAATGGTACCATTATATGCGGAAGTGACTCTACATGCAAATCCGTATTAAAAAAATATGATTTTTTGTGTCTTAGGAAATCGAGATCGAAAATTCAATTGATGACAAGTTCACGATAAACTTTTCAGTTTCTATTTCAGTCTATTATTAATTTTACGCGACATTCACCTGGGAATTTCCGTATAACCTACGGCTCATTTTCAGTACGTGTATGTATAATATTTCTCAGTATAAATAATTCAAAGGCAGCGCGCGGAACTATAATAACTCTGTCGGGTGCAGAGCCAGTGCACATTCTTTAAGATAAATGATTCAATTCTAGTCTCTCTGTTGGGAACGCCTTCGTCAACCACCGAGCAAGTAAAATTCATTAATCGTGTACTTTACCCACGAGATTAATAACTCTTTGGCGGTCAGTCATTGTTTCATCGAATATTTATGAGCAATTAATATTTTTCACATCGCGTTTAAATCTTTTCAAATATTTTTTATTCATTAAGTTGTTCTACCGATTCGATTGCTCTACCAAATAAACTGCGATTGCAGTTTATTTTACTAAATGCTTCGTCACCGAGGGCAATTATGGTCGCTGGACATATAGCAACCACTGAACAAACGACAATGGCCGCGTTTGATGCTTAGGGCTCATATTTTAAGATAATAAACACGCGATGCACATCCACATCGTTAAGTCTAAGTGTACTAAGTGTTCATATACCCACCTTTGTGAAACCTAACATGTATTGATTTCGTGTAGGTCTCTGCTCGTGCTATATTAAAATTGGTCGAATTAATGCGGAGAATAACAATTCAGAAACACCCAGCTAAATAAAAAATTTAAGGAATTTAATAAATTCCTGTACATTTTCAGAATTGTTTCGTTCCTCCCATATCTCGCGATACTTTCGATCGAAAATGTGCACCTTGTCCCCAACCAGGCAACTCAAAACTTGCCAAAGAGGCTTACCGGATATTTTGTATTCCGTTTATGATAATCGCGACCGAACAACACGTTACATAGACAGTCGGATGTAGTTCCGCTTTCTAAGAGTGCGGAAGTAAATTGCACCGAACTAAGCCCGGCATTTGTACGGCGGGAATGCGGCAATGCGTTTTGCGGCTGGAACGACGGTAATGAAAGGATCGCTAGCGTGAAATTCGTTCGAACTCACTGTTTCACATTTTACATAGAACTCTATCTCGGCTAACGTAATTATGTAAGCGACGTAAACATTTTTCATTGTTACAATTATCCACGGTTAGCCACTTTGATTTCTCCGCCAGTGAAAACTTATTCCTTTCCGCGAAATTAAGGAAATCCGTCGACATCCGAGTTTGGATTGTCGCCAAAAGAAATCTGACCCAACGAACTGAATGGAAAGCGCACATTAATTCAATTCTATACGGTATAGAATGTACTCGCTGTATATATATTTTAATGTAGTCCTGAAAATATTTCAAAGAATTTTAAAGTTATGATTTTTAAATATTATTTCGTATTTTATAATTCGGTTAGCATAGTAGAATCGAAACGATAGATTCTATGCACAGAAGTAAATAGAAAACAGAACGACCTGTTACGTAGCAATGATTGATTTTGAAAATTCATCGAGTGTGCTTTTCCAATATTGCACACTCGAATATGCTCTGGCTATGGCTGACTATTTCTACTAGTAACGCGGTGCGGTGGTACGATAATACCTCTGTTTCATCGATCACGCTTTTGCCTGGTCTGCTTATTGCACTTTTCATCATGAAAAGTGAATAATATGATACCGTTGTTACCATGCGTAAAAATTAACATATAGAAATAATTATTATTTTCTTTAATACTAAATTCTCAAGATTGATCTTTTCGCGCGAAGATTCGAATATATTTAATATTTTTTAATCATTTTTAAAAGATTCATGTCGTTGTGTGTGTCCTTTACTGATTGAAAAGTGCTTGGAGTAGGAAAAATGAAATGATACAGTGGTGAATTTTCTCACCCTATTTCTCGAGTGTTTAATATACGTAATCCAAATAGGTAATATATTATGCATTGGGATTTTCTCGAACGAATCCGTGAAACGAGAACTCCCTTCGCACCGACTCGGATACTCTTTTCAAAAGCTTTCCACCCTTAAGCCAGCAAAGCGCATAATCATGAAATTCTATTCATTTCAAATAAATACACTTCTCCCTTCGATTCGATTCGATTCGATTCGATTCGATTCGATTCGATTCGAATACTTAAACTTCGTCTTATAAACAAAGTAGGAATCCTCTCTCGTCCGAGGGAAGCTTCTTACAAAAGTAAAAGAAAAATGTTGAGAGTAAAACAAGCCAATTTTGTAGAGCCCCCAAAATTAAATAAGCGACTAAGATGTTGCTTACGTTACGTTAGCACTGTTATAGTGTAAAAATGTAAAAGTCTAACTTTTAGCTAACAAACTGTTGTATTATTTTTCCAAACCATTGTTTTAACGAAACGAGAATTGAGCACACATGACTTTTTTGAATATTTATAAGAAAATAATAACATTTTCAAAGTAGATTTTCCTCCGAATTTAATTTGTAGAAAATTGCCAATATGAATGAGGAATTGCATAAAAATTCGCAGTCCAATGTTGGCTAATTTAATAATGGTTTCTGTTAAAATTATGTTCGCTCGCTCGAAGTTCCTATCGTTTAACTCAATTTCCATTGATTTCCGCCAATGTGTGCACGTTCCTTCTTTTTTATCTTAATTACCATTGATCTTCGGAAGTTTGAAGTACGACAGGTTCTCGCAACTCGTCGTACCATGTAGGTGATATCTTGACCTGAAATTTCTGCAAACTTCCCGATGCCTTCTGGACGCAACCTTTCAAGGAACTGTATACACGCCGCCACTTACTAACTTGGTGCATGCCTTGCCCCAGAAACAAGGTGTCCGATCAATTCTGTCCAGCCAAATGTTTCTTAAACCAGCGTCCTTGATACACGATGCAGTCTATCCTTTGTTCCACTTTCATTTTGGTCCTCTGTTAATTTGGCGTCGATATTTTGCGGGCTCGCGTGATCAAAATTCGAAATTCCCTTGACATTTCGATCTTCTAGACACTGGTCTCAGCAATTAACTTCTTGAAAATTTTCTTTAACGCTTTAAACGTGCTAAACATAACTAACTGATAAACCTTATAAAAATGGTAATGTTGAATTTATATAGATTTTCTACGAGTTTTATTATATAGATAGTAGGTGTATAGTATCTTCTATGAATTTTTACAATTTCAGTAATTGTTACTTAGATAAAATTGTCGAGTCGCAAAATAACAATTCTCTACATCGATTACAAGGGATGGTAATGAAGCAGAAACTAATTACTTCTTTCATTAATTTTAACGAGGTCATAATAATGCAGCAGTATTCTTAAATTCTTTTGGTGCTTCATTTTAAATGCATAAAATCCAGTCCGCTTGTTATAAATAATCACTTACACATTTACAACTTATATTTTTGCATTCAAGCATAACTTGACAAAAGAACAGAACTGCGGAGAAGTTAAATAATGTTTGAACGTTTCCCTTTGAAAATATAGCAATACTTGTGTGACAACAAATATTAAACGATAAATATGAGTCAGAGGGCGCAGTTAAGAGCACGTGTATCTGTAATAAATGATAAATTCGAATGAAATCCTGCTTTATGGGTTGCACAGATTGCTTCAAGAGTGGTGATTCAGTAGTACAAATTATTGCCAACCGCCCCAGGAGAACATGTCCTATTGAGAACCTGATTGTTGAGCAGTGAAAAAGCAATCAATGCGTGTATGTGTAGATTTTGCTTGTTGCTCATGATTTGCTTGTTGAACTGAAACTGCAACAAATTACAGTTTTTTTTTAACTCGATACTCTCCGAACAATATCCAACATAACAAAATATGTATCGAGAAGTTGTTTCTCAAGTTTTACCAGTGGGAATTTTCTGCTCAGAAATTATTATTTCATTGAATATAGATTACCAGCCTTTAGATTGGTATGCCACGTCCAAAATGAAATTGACGAAGATTTATGTGCAAGGTTAAAATGAATTCGAAGAGATCGTTATTCTGATAGATGAGGTATCCACGAGACAAGACTAGCCATCTGTTGAGTAATTCAATTTCTCTTATGAAATGTATCTATTCGTATAAATCTATTCGTAAAAGTTATTTGATTAAAATTGATTTCAATGCCTCACTAAATAATTGGGTCCTGATAAAGCCTTCTACTCTAAATCTTCAATGAAATATCATCATATTTCATTGCGTTATTCTGTGGAATAATTTAACAAAAATATTTACTGAGAGATTAAAAAAATGTTCATTTTCTTATTATAAATTTAAAGTTTATAAATTTAAAATTCCCTGGTAGGTTTCTATTTGAAGTGATGCGCAGTGCATAATTTTCATTACGACTCTCCGAGACCCAGCATACCAGACATTTAAGTCACTCAAAGAATTTCATGTTTCGTCCTTAATTAGAGAATGCTGCATTTAACCTAATTACATATGTATATACATAATATTCTAATATTTATTTATTAATCTCAGATTTCCCAACTAGGTGATGAAACGTATGTATATTTTTAAGTGCGGAGGTAAAGTAAATAATTATTAGAATATTTGTAACTTACTATAAAATGTTAGATTGCCTTCTACCGTAGGAAAATAGTCTACAATTTAGCAAGTAATATGGCCATCGCAGACCCTTTTTTGATCACTTCGAATAGGTTGTTACCACGTTCGAACTTATACGATATAAAAGCGAAACGAATTTCCTCGCTACGGCTGACCTCCATTTTAACGCTATAGAGGAACGAATTGATGCCTGATGAAACCCTCGAATGTTGTAAAAACCTCGTCAGATACGTATAATAGAAGCGATAATAACTTCTGTGTCGTTTACTGGAAACAAGAATATACAATAATATTAACTTGCAAAGTAAACACAATCTTGATGACACTGTTGAGGCTGTACATTATGAATAGACTGCAGATTTTATGCATTTATAATAAAAATTGCTGGATGAAATATGAAAGAGTAAAACCAGAAGAATGTAAGATTTTAATTGTTTGTTAGATATTATTTCATCTGATTGAAAGAATATTTTATATAATGAGCTAAACTTCGCCTGAGAAAACCAGAAATTTTTAACTTTTTTCATATAATCCTGTAGATTTTGACGAGAAAATGCCGAAAATACAAGTTTTAATTTTAGGAATCCACTGGTTCGAAAGTTATGCGTGTTTAAAGTTCGGCGATTTTTATTATAAGGGCGCCGCGTCGTCTAGAGGGGAAGTCTGGAAGCACAAGCACGCGGTGCTTGGCGGTTAATATTAATTTAATTTTCTTCGTTTACCGATAGTTGTGTGAACTCTAATCCAATGTTAAATCAATTAACGGCATTGCGTTAAGTATATTGATACAAGGTGCTGGAATTGTCGTGTTTTTGTTTTATGGACGAAGTCACAAATTAAACACAAATTAATTAAAAGAAACGATTGATCCGTAGACAGAATGACCGGCCATTCGAATTTGTTGATTACTTTCTCCGAGCTCCAATTTAATTAAGTTTCGTTAGTCCGGCGATGGCCACAATAGAACGTAAAATTCCGGTTAAATGAATTCACATTATATTTTTTCTTTTTTTATTATTCCGAGATTTCTATAACACAGGTCAAGACAGAGTTGAATTGTGAGAATTGGTACTTCAGATAATGTAGACGTAAAGCTGCAATTTTCTGAAGTCGTGTTTCAATCATATGTCTATTTACTTCACTGTTGCGACCAAAATATATCTCTCTTGTAAAATAAGATACTTTAAGGATCTAATTTGAATTGCGGATGGTGTCAAGAGGGAAAGCTGAATTGCAGCTATTTTATTCGACCTGTTTCGCATGTGCGAAACGTATGTAGGAATTTCTGCATTGTGTACTATACCTTCTGTGGAAAATGTGGAAACGGTAACCTAAGGGGAAATATTGCTTTGTGCTATTGCAACGAATACTATTCATATCTTTCTCTTGTCGTGAACAAATGCCTCTACTTTCTTTAAATCAAAACGGATTAAAATAATTCTCGAACGTTAACAAACACTGGAATCATAATTTATTATAAAATATAAGAAAGAACGGAAAGATGACCAGAGAAAAAATCCTAATATAGAAAATATTTAAACAGTTTAAATATACTAAAATGATAATTAATCTTTCAATTAATGCAGAGAATTTTTATTTTGCATAAAAATCCGCAGTATATCCATAGTGGTTTATACAGCGAAGAATAGTGACTAAGGGTCCAATATATGTATATTTTTCAAACAAGCAAGAAATTTTTAAAATATAAACGATAAAGACTTTTGTTCGTTGGTTTTTCTTACATACATTCTTACATACATTCTCGAATATCCTTTCGTATTCAGATTACGAAGGTTTTAGTGACACTACGTCGGTCCTCGAATCGCAAGCTAGGATCACGAGGGAAGTTGGTGTAAGGTACGAAGCTTCTAACGAGACTCTGGAGTACAAGTTTCCGAGAGAGGAATAAAAATACAAGATTCGACTTGTGTTTTCCAGAGCAGTTTTGGGCGATTCTACAGGGATTAGTCACTTCTAGCAAGCCTGAAGTTCGGAACACGGCCGGTTTATTTGCTCAGTGAAGTTCTTCATCCAGTTTACGAGTGTGGTTAATTGTATTTTGATATTTCGAATATCCATTCCGGGAAAGTACAATATCTTGCTTGTGGCTTCTTGCACGGTATCATGTTACATCATAATTTATGACAACAACGACAAAGAACAATGTTAATTTCATTATTTCGCTCTGATAGTGGTGGGATGTACAAGGATGATATTAATAATACTAACAATATCATCCTTGTACATTCCACTATTATCAGATTATCGTAGAAAAGAATTTTTTGGTTTTAATCTCAATTATAATTCGATGAACACATCTTCCACAGGTGTACAAATTATTATGATATTTATTTTGAGAAAAAAATAGGAAATAACAGAGGAAATAAAAGATAGCATGACGTAGATGTGCAAGATTCTATTCTCGTTATTTTCGAAACAAATGTATCTTTGCTGAAGCCTGGATTAGTATTGATGTCAAAGATGAACGTGTTGATCCCTCTTTGTTATCGTGACGTTTTCTCCAATCGATCGGACGGTCAGCACTGACAGTAGCACCGGAATTTTAATCGGTTCTCGAATTGTCGGGAAATAGCACCATAGGCATTTTGATTAAAATTCGCTTTGTGGTTTATGTTCACATCTGAATTTCGATTTACGTGCATCTTCATATTCAGATGTTTATTTGTGCTCGTGTGGAACGAGCATACGATGCATGCCACGGAATGAAAGAATGCATATCTGAGAATATTGATAACTATTAAGTCATGGAACATGTTCGTTCCATTTTCTACTTTCGTATTAACAATTTCCTTAATAAAATAATTTCGCTTCAGAAACTGCCTATTTTAATAGAAAAATTAATTGCCAATCTACAGCTAACAAAGATTATGGTACAGCTCCTGGCATATTTCATTAAAATATTTTTGCATCCGTACAACTGCAATCCGTACATTTTTCACATTATTGTCAATTGCATTTAAATCGAGTCAATTGAATGTAAATTGAATTTTGTTGACCAAATTAATTGAGTTTATTAGCGTGTAGACATGTTTATAATGTTTCAACTTATATATTGTTCATAATATTTAATATCAACACTGTAATTGAAAAACGTATGCAGTTTCTTTAGTTGTTATTCCGTTTCGATAAAAACTGATATATATACTGACAAAATAAAATGAATATGGTTAGTAATATTTTGATTCGTAAACTATATCGATTGATATAAGGTCGCAGCTCTCAGAACTGATAGGCCAATCACTTGCTACTCAACTAATGTTTAAGACACACGTGGAAACAACGTCGATATATCGATTTCCATTTGACATCGACGGTAAAGGTGATTTGATTGGCACTGCTTCCCTTATTATTCATGTTGCACTTGTCACTTTCCATCATACAGTCCGTGACAAAAACAGGGCACATCCATACACTAATTTCATCTTCATTTATTAACACAAGTCAAATTATGTGTATATCTCTTCGAATCCATTTCTTCCGCATTTCTCCGCAAAGAATGAAAAGTGAATATACAAAAAATTTAATAAATTGCATTTAAATTGTTCTAAGGGTGTGCCATCTTCTTGTTTCAGACTGTATCGTGACCGATGTGTTTCGGAAGCTTATCTATTTGCCGGAAGCAGTCGGAACCTCTACTTTCGGATAGGATTGACGTAAACGATGATTATGGGGACAATGCTTACTGTTGACCGAGATATTAATAATTCAAAAATATCTCCGTTCAACCCTCTTCGGAATGAATGCGACCGACATCTTATAATTCCACTTTTATGAGTATGACCTTCTCTCCTTCGACCTTCTTTCCATAATTTTCAAAAATTCCCTGGTATAAAACCTGGGAATTAAAATTTCAATCCAATATGCAAACGACTCTACACAGGGAAAATAAGTAAAAATGTGCGAGCACAAACGTAGACTCATTTAACGGAGAACAGAATGTAATTCTGTAATGCGTATGACGAGAAATGCGCGTAAAGTGAAACAATACTAAAACCAAGGATAACACTTTTTTGTTTCTAATGATTTTTTTATTTTCGAATTGAAATTACACCAATCATGATACAATTTAGATTATATATGTGTACATGTCTTATCCACAATATAGTAGCACCTTGTACCAGAGTGAACTATGAAGCATAATGGAGAATTCGGATATCAGTTCGGTGCTAAATCGAGGTGCTACTAAAGCGTCAATTGAGCAGGCAAACATGTGCCGAATTGCATCATGTTTGGGCTCATTTTAATCGGAAAAATGTCATAGATATATTGGTAAAATTTTCATAGAAAAATTATGAAAAATAAGAAATCATTATTTTTCTCAAAGAGAGATTTGTCACAAATATTGTGCACATCTCTTTCAAATACATATACTAAAGACATTACTGCATTATAGAGCAATGAGATGAATAATGCCATTTTCTAGGCGTCTACACCTTCTCGTGACGGAATTATGCAAATTCTTGAAATAAGATCGTTTCCTCAGCTCTCGGCGCTCTCGATTGATATCACCCCGGTGATGTTATCTGCATCTGGTTGAAGTTCGGTTATCCGTTCCATTTTCCACCTAAGTGGTTGAAAATTCTGATCCCTTATTACGATCAACATCTTTGCTACAAACGCCTCGCCAGATAGTATTCGCCATTTGTTTCGATGTAGTAATTAACGCTGATCTTCCGCTCGTCGTCACTGCCAGAGATGTCGTAATATTCCTTGCTGATAGTAATTCAACCCATTTCGTTTTACGCGATGCAAATTCATGTTCTGGAAACGCTATAAATGAATCGCTTATTAAGTTTTCTGGTAACTAAAGGAGATAAATCTACAGGATTATTATGAGATGGAGAGTCGGTAAGAGAACATAAGTTTAAATATACGTTTCGCGACGTAACAGAGGCACGCCCCATAAACTAAATGCACACATCATTTCTGCACGACTTTGCGCGCTTTTAGAGAGTTTTGTAATTTGTAATATAATATGGGAGTGCGTCGAAATGTTGTGAATCTTTTCGAAGAATTTCTGTTTTTTTTAAATTTCCCTTAAAAATTTCTATGGGTGCTTAATATAATTTGGAGGCTACACATGTATATGGCGCCTATTTTGAACAGTGGACATAGTATTTATTATTTATGAAGAATGTATTACAAAAATACGACATAGCAAATTTCATTTATATTCTCCCGCCTTTTTTTTAAACTTAAATGCTCCTATCATAAAGTGCGATCCACCACCTTTAATTCGAGCTTCCAAACGTTTAAAAATTCGAATGCATACTATAATTGGCCTGAAAATTTCCTTTAAAAATGTGCGTATTTTATAAATACTGGTGATTACGGTTTTCTCCATTTCTCAATCAGAGATATGAACCCACGTTCGTAATCGTGCGCAAGGCCCCCGCCATATTCTTCAATTCGATGGCGCTCGCCGATCGTCGAGGACTTTGTTCGGGTCTCTCACCTCTCTCCACCAATAAAGAGCGGCGAAGCCTTCAGACGGGTACCGAAAATTGAGCGACGTGATAGTGTGTATGAGAGAGAGCGCGAGGCGCCGCGCCGCGCCGCGGGGGTTGGTGAACGAAGCGAACAGTGGGCGGAGCCCCCTAATAATGAATAAGATATTTTCCCTTTTGTTCGATGATCTTTTGTCAAAAATAATAAATAAGAAAATATTTTATTGATTAAAGATTTAAAGTTCATCGCTTGAATAAAGAAATTCGGTTTTATTTCACCTTAAAATACCGAAATTACTTTCTTGCCAACCCAAAATATATTAATGAGAAGATTGTACCACCTTACGTTTATTAGAATGACGCATAATTTGTTAGCTTTCGATTAATACTCGAGACAAGTTTTAAACTCTTCCAGTTGCCCAACACAATCTATTTTACCACGTTACCACGTTTTTATTAGCTCGCTTTCTTGTCTGTCTGTCTGTTGGGACACAAATTTTGCAATTGATTTTAAACTAACTTCCTGATGAGCTAGAGACTTGAAATTTTAAACATAGCTCAGAACTGGATGACAATGCAATATTAAAAAAAAAAATTTTTTAAATATTAAAAAGCCTATGCGTTTAGGAGATATAAACTATTAAAAATTTAACCGTTACACCTCTCCGCGCGACGATCGGTAGTACCCACTCGGTTCCCATTCTGACTCGTCCCCACTCCACTGACACGCTTCGCATCGAAGGAGCTTAGTGTGCGTTCGAGTTCCGTGCGGTGTTTACAAAGTTACTACGTATTATTATACTATAATGTTTGTTTACCAAGCGAAAGAACAGTTACACCGAAATTCTCCGTCGGACCTTTATCTTTGACATTTTACCACGGCGTTTATTACCACGTTTTTTTTT
>CM052265.1:15268658-15341543 GCA_028455795.1 Lasioglossum marginatum | reverse complement strand
TTTGAATTCCAATTTTCTAGTAGCCAATCCAGTTCGTCAGCTATTTTCTTTAAAAAGAAAATGGAAACCAAAGTCACTAGAATGTCAGTTCCAATTCTCTTCAGCTGGAATTGTTTTTCGTGTAGAATCCAATTGTGCAAGCGGTATCGGTATCGTGTCCAAAAATAGGAAGCTGGTTGTTTTCGTAATTGACAGATGCAAAGGGGATAGTGATGATTCCAGTATTGAAATCATCAATCAATTTAATTAATAATAAAGAATTGCATAAAAATTACACTATATGTTATCTTCAAATATAGCCAATAAAAACCAGGCCAATGACTTTAAACATTTTTGATCTCATAAATTGTCCAAAATTGATGGTTCTAAATGGGAACATCTCCTTAAATGTCATGCCGTGGATACTTTTTGATTCAGAGTTCGGAAACGTTTCGTTCGAATTCGAATTTTCCAGTAGCCAATCCAATTCGTCAGCTATTTTCTCTAAAAAGAAAATGGTAACGAAAATCACTAGAATGTCAAATCCAATTCTCTTTATCCGGAATTGTTTTTCGTGTAAAATCCAATTGTGCAAGCGTATCGGTATCGTTCTAAAAGTGCGATAGCTGGTTGTTTTCGTAATTGACAGATGTAAAGGAGATAGATAATAGCGCGCATTTTGTCCTACAATTTCTGTTTCGCCGGCGCAAGATTTATGACAGAATGCGACCCGAATTTCGCTTTGTTGGTCGCTGCGCGCGCGGAAGTTTGCACGAGAGATTGGTCGCCCGTCAGCGACTGCGGCCGACCCAGTGTTAATTCAGAGCCAAAGAATTTAGTTTAACGGATAAGTGTTTCTTCTTTCACGAACCTGCAGGGAAATTCGCCTTTGGCTACTACACGCTCCTTCAGCTAACACGCGAATACACCTCTGAGTGGTCCGGTTGCATGAAAAGTGAACGAAACAATGAAAAGAGAACAGGCTAAAAAGAAGGTGCTATTGTCCATCTCTGGCCTCACCCTTTTGATAAATTTTTTAAACTGTGTCCAACGTCTTCTGCCACGATATTTATCTTTTGTTTGTATTCCGTGAAGATCCTCAGCCAATTAACACACATTCCCTGCCTCAAATTTAGGCTAACTACTAACGTTTAACGTTTCTTCGAGCTACTGTGCACTTTCTAAGTCTGCTGTTCGGGACACGGTTGTATTATTTGAACAGAGTTTTCTTCAAGAACATGTTTTTGATTAAATTTTTTCAATACTATCATATCAGCGTTTTATAAACACTAAACCTACCACGAGTGGTCAAATGATCCATTTTAGATTTATGACCTATTTATTTTATTCGACAATTATTGAAATTGTAAACGTGTTTTCATGGGAATTTATTGAATATATTTTTTGACTCCAGTATATATTATAGTAAAAATCGCACGAAATATAAATAAATTTAATCTTGTTATTTTTATAATACTATACACGTCAATCGCTTTTGATGGTCGGCAGATTTAGTGTTAATAATAAATTTCTGAGAATTGTCTACCTACTTGTGAGAAGTTTGGAACAAGTGTGTCCAATATCATTTCGGAGTGAAAAAGGAAGAAATATGCAAAATCTAAGGCTTTCATCCGACAGATGTGTCGGCGCGCGCTCGAGCATTCGCGAATTTCAATTTAGTGGCACATCTCGTTTCGACGAATATTTTTGGGTCTCCGGCGCGCAAATCCTCGTAAAAATCAATCTTTTTCGAGATTCCCAAACGACGTTTTTGGCTCGCGTTCATATAATCTGGATGGTACTTGTCGACGCAATAGTAGAATTTCATTTGTTATACGTAATCGAGTTAGGATATAATCGATCACGTTTGCGCGATGATTCTCGCTGACCATTCGTTGCTAACGTATGAGCGAAATAAAGGAAAATAATATCGTCGACTTGCTGAAAACGGTTTAGTAAAACCTTCCTTGCTATAACAACTGTTTTCCTTCATGTTAATCATATCTTTTCAACGAAAATGTGCAATTTATTGTTATTAACACTTTATTTGCTTATTATTAACACAATAACAATTTATTTATGAATTTTGAACGTTTATGATTAGACTGCGGATCTTCATGCAAAATAAAAATACATCGATTGCAAGAAATAGAAAGCAATTTTAATGTTATTTCTTCCCTTAATGATTTTAATAGAATAGATATCATATATTGACATCTTCAATTTTAAAAATCTTTCAACAATATTGAATTCCATCTACTCAATTTTTCTATAAATGCATAAAGATCCGCAGTCTATTTATGATTCACAGCTGAGTATTTTCATTATTAATACATTAACTTAGACATTAACTAATAATGAATTCTCAGGACCGTAGTCCAATTATTTCTTCCGGGATTGTTTTGTAGAAGATTTATAAATTCCTTCCTGATATAGAACAGTAATTAACAATGTTTTATTATGTCATATGAAACCTGTTACGATATGGTAGAACAAAACAATTTTTTTAAGCAACAAGATAGATGCTATAATAACGGAAAACGGAAAATAAATGATCGACTCCTATTCGTATCTGTACAGCGTTATAGCCGAACAATATTTCTCCCGTAAAGTCGCATCGTTTGAGATTAGAAACTCGATGGCAGAGAGAATGAACAAGATTGTGTTACAGATTAATTAACCGGATGCTCAGTTATCTCTAGCTTTGTTTTAGTAGGTCACCATTAGACTGCAGTTCTGTGCAGCTATTAACGGGTGGGTCCCCTTACGTATTGATAATCCAATAAATTCAATGATTTTCAATGGATCGTACTTTCCTTAAAACTGCGGAACTTTATGAAAAGTGAAAAGTTTTACCATAAATTGCACGAAACACAAGAACCGAATAGAAATTTCTTTCTTCAACGATTTGAATACGTTGGAAATAATATATGCACTTAAATTCTTTTAATATATCTACAGTTCGAAAGCTCGTTTCTGTCATAAATGCATAAAATCCGCTGTCTATGTATAATCTAACGAATTTAATATTTACGATTGTGGACGAAAACAGACATGGGTGAGAACAGGTTACCTGTTTTATTTTCGGCGACGTTTTCACGCAATTATCGGTGTTCCTTTTGCACATACGTGGCTTTCTGCGGGATCTAAAAGAGTGTTTGTGCCAATTTCCGGCTTTTCCTAACATTTCATTGATTTCCGATCAATATATTTAAGGTGAAGCCGGATTCTTAAAGCGGAGAGCCTCGAACCTTCTCTTCGTTCCTTTCGATCAAAGGTTCTCACTGTCTCGATTCCTAATTGCTAATCCTGCGCCGAGATAATAGATCCGATTATACGCGAGCTCAGGTCGCAAAGACACGATCTTCGTTTTGTGATCAGCGATCAGTCCCTTCCAAGCCTTCGTTCCTGTTATTATTTTGATCCGACTAATTACACGTCGCCTGCTGGCAGATCGTCTGTGGAAACGTTGCACAGTGGGCCATTTGCCCTGAAAATGCAGTGAAAAGTCAATTTTAAAAATTGTACATAAACTGTTTTTTGAGTTAGTTGAATATCTGAGGAACGATATGTCAATATTCGTTTTCGATAGACGAATAACGTAAAAATATTGATTATAATCCGCAGTACTTGATTAAAGAATAGCAATAAACTTCACAATCCGATACGCTCCTCTTTAAGAACAAATTTTGCACTCTAAACACCCATTTTAGTAAAGACGGTATGTAGCACCAAAAGTAGAAATCTCAAGCTTTAAAATGGTTGCTGTTTCATCAAATTTGGATCAATTTTAGCAAAGTTATAGCAGTTTGAATATTCAGAGAATATTGAAATAGAGATTTGACCGCATTTTCGAGGCAAATAATTCACTGCGCGTTGCCTTGAACGTTCGAAAAATTTGAATCGCCGATGGTTTGCTCTCAATAAGTGGAACTTACTGATCAATAATACATAAAACTAGCGGATTCAATTCGTACGTCGAGAAACTGTCGAACGGTACTCCTCCGATTGCTTTTTTCCTTCTCTCGCGGCTCGTATAGCTTATTTTAGGGAGCGAATATCCCTTTGATTATCCCTTGCATCGTGTTCTCTGTGAATTTATTAAAAAATTTGTATTACAAACGAATTTTGCAAAAAAAACATTCTCTATACGTATTTCAGTATACGTAGTATTACAGGAAAGAAATCTGTATGTATGAGTAGGTGTAATTTAAGACAGTAAAAAATTAGAAAAATTTAAAAATACTTTTACATTATTTTCAGCCTATAGAAAGCCTATAAGAAAGAAAATAAATATCTATTTCACTCCAGTTTGTTGCAATTCAGGTACACATTGTTTATTTTGCACAAAGATCCGCTGTTTAATGATAAGAAATAAAGATTGAGCTATTTTGAAGCAGCTTCCTTACGATGAAACAAATTGAATAAATTTTGTATTCAAAGCGAGCATGTTTAACATGTTAAACATTCCGTGAAACTTTTATACGCGCGACGTACCTACTGTTTTGTGGTTCGTGCTTGGTCCCTCGAGCCCATAATACTCGTTTTTGCAAACGTGCGAAGTACACAAAACAGGACTCGTAAGAAAAAGTATAAAAGACAATGAGTCTGAACATCTATTATAACAATAATGTAGTATAATCTAGTCGGAGGAAATCCGACGAAATCTCTGCGGATTTTATTCATTCACGACAAAAATTACAGATTATAGATTACACGAATTACAAATCTGTAAAAACATTAGAAGAATTTTAGGATACTGTTACATTATTTCTGAAAGATTGTTTCCAATTTGGAACGCGCCAAAGCGAAAACGATAAAATTCTCGCATCGTCGTTTTCGATTTGCGGCAGCGAAAACAGTTACGGAAATTCAGATCAGGTTAATACTGTGGGTAACCAAACTGTAAACCACCTTCCGGGGCTAAAAACTTGTGTGCACCGATCATTGGTGCAGCTAAATCCCTTCGATCACTTTCCGTTGCCTTTGAAAGTCGTCAAAATTTATGTAAAAGTTCTGCGTAGAATTAATATGAAAAATAAAATTTGTCAGTTTTCGTTTTATTGCATTAAAATACTCGTCGAAGTATTAATAAATACATTTTTATATTAATATATACAGTAGAACCTCGATTAACCGAATCCCGATTATAAACAAATATGCGTTTAAATATGACTATATTATAAAGGGAAATAAATTTCCAAAAATAAAAAATTTATTTCGGAATATAATGTAAGTTCTTCGGGTCTCGATTATCCATCGGGCCTATATTTAACCGGGCTGTTTGTCTCCTGATCAAGCCGTTTAATCGAGGTCCTACTGTACTTATAAAACTAACCTCATAGATAGCCCTAATATATATTAGGTTTTATTTGTTTTTACTTTCAGCCATAGCTAGTTAAACTATGAAAGGATTTTGAAGTGCTCTCCTGTAAAATTTGTATTTTTATATCTGTGACGTTTTTCATGTGCATGAGCGATATGTTTAAATTATTTCATACATCTAGAATGATTCAATAACCACGAGCCACAAGGCAGATCCACCATGATAGAATTTCTATTATGCAAACTTCTATGGTTGAAGTATTCTGCGTATTGTTACACAGAGCTAGTAAACCGTTTTATTTATTTATGTATGCAACGTGTATCGGAAATTGCGTACCCATTGGCAACTAGATTAATCGTATAGTGTATCGAAGAAAATGTAGTAACGAGAAATAGAGTAATTAAACCTGGAACCTCTATTAGTCGCAGTTTAGAGTTTAGAGATCCAGGAAAGTGGGGAGACCGTTCTAAGCGTGTGCTCGAAAGCGGTTGGTTCTTGCGAACGACTTGAAGAGGCGAAAAGTTATTTACCGCAACGGCGCGGCGGCGAGTGTCGCGACTTCTCAATCGCCTTTGGTCCCGCTGAAACTCGATTTATCCGTGGAACAATTGTTACCGGGATTGCGTCTGACCGTCTATCAGTCGCATGTGGTGGGAGCAAACGCTTCGCTGCACTTTAATGAGCTCCACAGTACTTTACCAAGAGGCGAGCTTCTTTTTGAATGGAGACGGAAGGGGCCAGCCAAGCCAATTATTCAGTTGATCTACCAACCGTTAATGCGACCTGTTGGAGTCCCCATTTTATCTCGATGGAATTCGTTTTTCATTTTCCATACGGATATACATTACTCCGGGAAAACCAATTTCTGTCTGCTGTACACCGGCGCGGCGCGGCGAAAGTAAAAAAGCTGATTCTACAGCATTAGCCACAACTTTCTTATCCGTTTACCGTATTTGCTGGCTCATGCTTCGTTCTCTCCCACGCAGACTGGAAAGTAATCGCTTTGCCCTGCTTCACCGGTAAAATGTAATATTTGAGCACAAAGAGGCCAATTTCTGTGGACATCTTTTCGTTTGATTTTGTTCGACGCTCCAACCGCGACGTAGCGGTTCGATGCTTATTGCTGGGCTGCGCATTTTTATGCAAAATGGTCTGCATTAATGGCAAGAGACAGATAGAAATTTCTCCCTTTAATAATTTTAATGAATGCAAAAGAAAAAATATTATTGTCCTTAAAATTTTCCAATTTTTCTACTCTTTTAAATCTCGTCTATTCTTGGAAAATTACTAGTGACATAATTAAAATGAAAAAAGTATTGACGTTTGTTGGTATACACGCATCCTTGTATCTTATAAATTTACAGATGTTATGAATGGGTAAAAGTCCGCTGTGTACCTTTTACAAATAAAATTTTAATGACTTTACTTTACTTTAAGGTGGAAGCGAATTTTCTTCTTTCGAAGAAAACGGGAAAATGTTATCATATGGTATAAAGAAACACAATTTTCCATTTTATCTGTGAACAAATTTCTTCGGTAGATATCTCTTTTGTTTTAACTGTGAACAAATTCTGTAGTCTACATATACAGTATTGAAGGTTGTTTATGATTATATTTATTCAGTCTGAAGCCGTTCTTGTAGTATTCGTACTATATCTAAGCTGTTGATTTGTTCTCTTGCCAATAAAAGTCATTCTTGCACGTATGACTGACCTCAAAGGAAATATTTTATGCTGTATCATCGAAGTAACCTTTAATATAGCCCGTTACTCATCTTTTCTATCATGGCAAGGGTAGAATATTTCGGTAGAATGTTCCCGTTACATTATCTGCAGAAAGCTTTTAGAAAGAATGATGGTCTACGAGCTCGAAAGTATTATACACTTTATCTAAACAAAAAGAATGCGACTTTGAATGAGTGGAAAAGATTTCACGGAACCTTGAAACGCGTTTCATCGAAAGATTTAAAATTAGTTACACTAAATTTTCTTGTTATCATTATTCTTTAAAGTCTATTGTTAGTATTTTCCACTATTTATACCTTCTGCTATCTTGCTTGTCGTATTTTTAAACATGTTAATACCTATGCACGGTATGACTGCAAGATATAGAACCCAGTTACGACTAGAAATTTTGCAGCGGGAATTCTCGAAGCCGAGATTCTGCTGCAAGTTCGATAACGCACATTATCATTTATCGGAAGTGTCAGAGGCATGCGAATACGACGCAGCATTCACGTTTTCCTTACGATCCGTTGGAGCATAATTCTTCGATATTGTAGTTTCGAACCATTCGAAGATATTGTTCGGTTTGATAGCGTTGCTGGCAAAACGGCTCCATGATCGAGGTAATACGGCCACTTCTCGAAAAAACGAAATCGTACTTCTCAGATGAAATGTCTGACATTTTCGAAAAATCAGAGTCTCTAACTAGTTCTAATTTCATTGAAATAAAAATTGATAGTGTGACGAACGTCGTTTGTAAACATCTGCATGGCATGAGTTTGTTGCAATTCAGACAGAAAATGTTTATTTATGATTGATGCTGCGCAGTTCTAGTGTTAGAAACATGAAAGAATTTCTACAAGAATTTATTGTAGAAACATTTTTGTAATTTATACCTACAAAATTAACGAATACAATCAGTTTTATTATTCGGTACCTGTTTCACAAATTCAGTTAATAAGTGAAGTTTGCAATTAATGAAATTAAAGTTGCCTAACATAATTCTGTCGCATAGTATCTAGCTAAAAAGAGATTGCATCTTAACCTAATTCAATTAATAAGTCAAGTTCGCAATTAACAAAATTGAAGATAGAAATGAAATCTGCAATTAATAAAATTGCAAAACTATTCTATCGAATACTATTTATCTAATAAGAGTCGCACAGATAAGAGATTGCATTTGTTCATCCTAATTAAATGAACAAGTGAAATCTGCAATGAATAAAACTGAAGCTGGTCAACGTAATTCTGTCGAATACTATCTAGCTGAAAAAATCGCAGAGACAAGAAATTGCATTTCTTTATCCGTCAACGAGCATCGTGAAGTATACCGGAAATTGTCCAGCACATATGTGCATACATATACGTATACATCTAAACGTATGTATATCTAAACGTCACCGTAGTCCTGCGGAGAAAACTGGAATTCCATGTCTGAAATCGTGATTTTCATCTCTTGTTTTGTGCACGGGGTAAAGCGTTATTTATTCTTCAGCGGCGGATTGTCAAGGTACGCTTTACGTGTGTGTGCAGTCGAGGTCAGGTAACCTGTGTACACAGCCAGCTTACGGCCGTCTAGCCTTTTACACTGCGGTTTACATTTCACCGCTTTTATCCCTCTATTTTCTACCTTTTTAGCTCTATGATTTGTGGCGGATAGCATTTAGCTGAATAACCCGGTAATAAGTTGCATTTAATCGGCTTAAATCGAGTTGCTTGCTTTCCGGAGATTATCAATCTTAAGCTGTAATGTCTTGACTATCAAGTTTCCGGAAACTTGTACTTTACATTGTATAAGTAATACAACGTTATAGTCTAAATAATGGTTGGTAATGGTGGTAAACAACACATTTCACTGAAAATTAAGTAACGTTGAATGTAAGAGCATCAAATGTTCAGAGTAACTTATAATATAATAATAAACTTTAAATAATCGCAGGATGCTTTGGGAGACTAACTTGTTCGTAGACAATACTCCATTCATTTTTCTACTAGTTTCATCCCCTGCTTTACGATTTCATTTATTTTTTATTTATGTTTGCTCATAATTATTAATACTTTTCAATAGTTCGTTACAAGAGAAGGAACATTATGTTCATAGTAAAGTTACATTTACTCCAAATTCTAAATATTTACAAAATTCAGTTTCAGCTTAAAATATTTATTAAATTCAGCATAATCTTTTTCAAACGTTGTCATTGTTCGCACGTTTTCATATACATATTTATGGATACTTGAATCCCTGCACTGTTTGAAGATGCTAAAAGAGGAAAATCCATACAAACATTTTTAAAATATTTGCAACAGTATACCTAAAGAATATATGAATCGACCTCGACAGAAATGTCAGCCAGATTTTTGTCGGTTTTTATCCCCCATTTATAGGATTAAAACAAAAGTTTCTATTTTGTGATTTTTAGAGAAACGACTATATATATTCGACTAACGACTAGACTCACGAAGTGAAATTTCTTACCAAAACATTACACAGAAACCGATATCCTCCTGAATAACATATACGAAATCCAACAGAATTTTGTCGAATACAGAAAATAACAAGTACAAAATAAAATACATTAGAAAATAACTATTTATTTCTATCTGCGGTCTGATTCGCTCCCGTCAAAAGCGAGCACCACAAGCTGTAGATATTGACCGCGATGCTTACCTGTCGATAGAAATTGCTATTAAGGTGAAGACGCTGGCACATATAGTGAGCACCGCAATGAACTGACTGATCTTGCAATAGAGCGTGCCAAATGGCCAGTGGCTGTTCAACATGTAGATATAATTGAACGTGACGTTGAGAGTGGACACCATAGCGTCCGCGATGCTCAGGTTCACCAGAAAGTAATTGGTCACGGTGCGCATCCTCTTGTGCGCCAAAACAATCCATATCACTATTAAATTCCCACCAGTGGCAACGACGATCATGCCCGCGAATAGCAACGTCCAGATCATTTGCCTCCACCATGGTAGCTTGAACTGATTCCTCGACTCCAGATCCGTGACGTTGGTAGTGTCGTAATAAGTATAATTGTTCATCCATAGCGTGCTGTTCCAAGGATCGGGCGTGGTGTCCATAAAGACGTCGAGGGCCTGCAAAGCCTCCATTACGTGTTAATTCACTATCAATTCGAAACAATCAATTCTCTGTCGATTTTTCAAAATATTTTAGCATCCCTCGCGTGACTTATTATGGCTCTCCTGTTGTATTCCACAACAACGGCTCAGTAGAACGGTCTCTCTACAGATTAGTTTATATTTGAATTGAAAAGAAATTTCTATCGTGGTCTTTATCGCGAAATTATTTTCCTTGTTTTCATTGGACGCGAATTTCCATGACGCAATCATGAACTTCAGCCCCGCGTTTCGTCATCTGTCCGATATGATTTAATGGCTGCCCGAGTGTTTGCAGGATCCTCAAACTACTTCTGCATCGGTGCAGGCGCAATAATCGATGCTGACGATGTTCACGTTCTTGTCGTGTCACCCTAATAGGCTTTCTTCTGGTCGTTAACCGACAACCAATTAGATCTTCTTCTTCCGGAGACCACTTGTTCTAAATCTTTAAAAATCTCCGAAATATCAATCCCTCCTCACAACACTCTTTTTAAATGCAATGTTCTTCGTAATCCGACAAGATCGATCATTCGCAAGAACTGATCAACGGGCACTGTTTTAGAAACAATTTCTTTTCTAATAAAAACGTCTTTCGCATTGTCCGCTCGTAAGATCCCGAGTTCCATGGATAATTACCCCTGGAAAATTTCCGGCATTGTCGAAGAAATCCTCGCCGGAATTCGCAGCGAGTTAAAGTCGACTTTCTTTCGTTGATCGGCGGACATCTCGATTTAGCGGGTAGCTTCCCTATATTTCAGCCTGTTCTTTTGTCCGTGTCCATTACCGTTGAAAATACTTAGTAGACCCGGTGACGAAGACCTAACAGAGCTGTTGCCTTCGAGCTTCTGTTCTTCCGTCTCCTGGTCTCTTTTTTCTCTCCCTCTCTTTCCTCGTTGTCTCTTTTTTCGTGTTCGTCAGGGGCAGCTAGCACTTTGCGTCAGTTTTCATTCCCCCCTCGTCCCGCCGCTGCGCCGATTCCCGGATTTTAATGTACATTCTTTCAGCATTTTCTTCGCCCCGTCCGAGGATACAATAATAATCTCGTCTACGGTTTCCTTTGTCTTTATTCAAAGAAACTGAATCCCGCTCCTTTAAAAGTAGTTAGGCTCCTCTCGCGGGCCGGTCCTCCATGAAATTTACTTTGTACTTTGCCCGGTGTAGCTGCTCCGAGAAATTCGAGGTAGCTCCCATTGACTTCGATTGGAATACACATAGAGTTAACTGGTTTCTAGCACGATAAAGAAAATCCCGTTAGGAATTCGCGGATCACACCGTCTGTTCGACAAGGATCTCGCTTTGTTTTAAGTTTGCGAAACTTTGCGGATGCCGTTCCGCGCGGATAACTACGAAAAGCGCCTGTTCCGCGGTTCGGATCGAGAGTGTTGAGCGTTCGAGCATCTTTTCAACCGCGAATACTCGGCCGATCGGGTCTCGGATCGGGTCTCGCGAGGCTCGTGGCGAAGGAAAATCGCGTGTGTCAATACTCTTCTGGGGATTGCTGGTCAATGAAAGACGTCGTTCGATGTCTCGGTCGGTGTCGATGTGCTCGGGGACATTCAGAAAATTATTTTCGGGTATTCATCGTTCGGAACGAGGACAAGGATGCCTCTGGCTGCAGTGACGGTCGTTTCCTCGATGCTTCCGACAATCCTCATCGGAATCGGCGTCCCAGAATCGCGCCGGGATTCTTTTTCCTTTCGTTCGGAGCGCACTATATCGCGCTAGATACGTTCCGTCACGTTCGCAATTTCTTCGGAAACGTTCTGCGGTCCGCTGGAACGGGCAACTCTGAAACAGGAATTACGAAAAAGGGTTATTGTTTAGCAAGTTTTTGGTTGGCCGGTCTTTGCAAAGATGCTCGAACCGCAGTCTTAGACTTGAATTGTGGAAATGAGTTTTGGCAAGGTTTCGACTACCTGTTCTAAGAAAATCAAAAGGTTTGACTGTCCCTGAAGTTTCCGAGGTTTCCGTTCGGTAAGAAAGATTTTCGTTTATTTTTTGAATGTACGTCACTTGTTAACGACTGGATTGTGGTTTTTATGCATTTATGATAATAATGGGTGAACGCGAAATTTGAGTGAACACTGAACACTTCTTATTAATATTGTTTTAATAATCTTTAAAAGCTTCGGCGTTAACCACGTCCAGAGAGTCGAGAATATTAAAAGGTCTTTTGATTTAACAGAATTTACTTCGCAACATTTTCTTGAATACCCGAGGCGGAATAAAAACGCTGATTCTTTCATTTAAATTCGAAAGGAGAACACTGGTAGCTAACAAGTGGTGCTAAGCATTTAAAAATCAGCGTGGGATAAGGAACATCGTGGACGAAAGGTTCTTAAAATGATTATTTAAAATGGTAAACTCAATGTCACGTAATAAACTGGTGAAACTCGATTCTAATGTATCAGGTTGTCCCAAAAGTTTCCATCGGAATGTGTTCCTTTAATATTGCTAAATAAATATCAGGTTCTTCCAAAAGTTGGTTTTCGATTCATGCACATGATGCAAATTCATGGTAGGAAGTACTAAAACATTAACATAAAGATCATCGCATTGTTTGTACTTATTTAGCAACATTAAAGGAACACATTCCGAAAGAAACTTTTGGGACAACCTAATAATAAATATTAATAAATAAATCACAAATATCAGCAATACTATTATTAATTCTAAATCTTGTTCAAAGAACTATTTTTCAGGCAATATTATAATAAGTAATAACTACGTGAAAACAAGTGAGAAGATATCAGTGCAATAATTACAACTATCTGTAACAGACATTTATTCCAATTGTGTTACACAAGTTTTACAGTGACCATTGCCAAAATCTCATTACGTTCAATATTTTACATTCGAAAAAATCGGTACGTTCTGTAAAGTGTCGTTACGTGTGTGTGTGTGTACCTGTAAATCGCTGTAATATTACGAGACCCGATGCACGTGATGCAACCTACATAAGTGAAACAAGCGAGCGAAGAGCAATTATCACGTGCACCGGTTCGATGCACCGGAGAATGCCTCCAAAGTCACGGAACAATACCGTCATAAACAATGACCCCTGAGAGACACCCTTAATGATCGGCACGGTCTGTCCTCGAAATCGTTCCCTTAATCAGATCGTACTGCCGTGCGCCCTACTATATCCCTCGAGAAATCGTAGTTTTCCATTTTGTGGGAATAGTTGGTCGATTATCAGGTAGAACTTTTTATTGAACAATAGAATTCTTGAGAAGTCTGTGGCATAACAAATTTTGTTAATCATATTAACAAATTAATTCTGTCGATCTTCTTTTTGTACAGAGAAAGAGTTGCTTTTCGTAAGAAATGTACAAAAGACTTTAATACAATAAACTGAGTTAAAATTTTATTATGAATACTTACAGTACATTGTGTCATTATGTAGTTGTTTATTTGCAATTATTTATTTTCTGCATTTTAGACGTGAAAATAATTTCCTTTTTATACCTTCACTCCATTTTACAAGTATTTGACGCATGTTCTATTTATTATATTTATGGTTGTTTTAAACGTGTTTAAAACGTGCGTCGGCTAAGTTAAAGAGAATGAAATACAGAATAATTTGGAGGGGTCTGGATTTTATTGAGTAAACCATAGAAGGAAGAATTTACTAGCTTAACCTTTTAAAGCGATTGCTACTGCTTTTCAGAAGCTCATTTTTCTTGATTCAACGAACAATTCTGTCACTTTCCGTGATTATACTAAGCTGTTACATGATGTCCTTTTCATTCTTAGGGTTAGCCAAAGCCTAATCGATGGGTGAAACATTTGATTTTAAAAAATCCTCAAAAATTAATTTTCATCAATCAAAACTGGAAAGACAAAATTTGTCATCGTACTTAATCTTTTAATCCTTCTGCACTCTTCATTTTTCTCAGTGAAAAGTAATTTTTCATTCATGAAAATTAAAGGATTAGAGGAATCTGTACGATGACAAATTTTGTCTTTTCAGTTTGATTTTCTGGGGATTGTAGTTTGTCAAGCAACGTGTTAATATTGTGCGGGCCACGAATTCATTTGAGACACCTAATATTGTATATTTCATTTGCTATATAATAGAAATCGTCAATAACGAAATAGCTGAAATATTTGTTCGCGACCTGAATATCACAAGTCAACACGTTCAGTCTACGAACTGGACGCGTTCTTGGCATTACATACCACTGTGGATAACTGCTGTGACGAGATCAATTATTCAGGCACTTAGATACGTGGCTCTCAGAGAATTGGATAATTTCGGTGTATGCCAGAGCAAACATTGTCATCCCACCTAAGTATCGTACGGATTATCACATCGTGAAAGTGGATTAATACATCTCTACGTTATGCTTTGTTACTGTAGTCCCGTAGAAATCTCGACACGATCTGACATTGATTGCAATGCCAATTACAGAGCTGTGACGCCGTCTCAATTCTATCTCTACAGAATATATTCTACAGAAAGTCCTGTACAAAAGAGGAGGGAAAAATTGGTATGCAAAAATAATCTGAGAAGATCGAATATGATTCTTCTGCAGAAAAATTCATTTTTTCAAGAAATCTAATTTTAATTCCAATATTACACCTTTTTGCTACGAAGTAACTAAATTATTAAAACATACTGTTTCTATTGTTTATACATTTTAATAGTAAAAAATTGTGCTTTTATACTCTTGTAAGCTTGCAGAAAAGTTCAACACATATTTCAATCGATTTTTCCCACCTCGGAAGAAGAATATGCTTACAATTTTCAAAGCACAGATTTGCAAACAAATTATGCGCATTCAACGCTTTCGTGGAAAAGTTTGATTCGAGATGACGCAGATGTAAATAACAATTCGCTGCACGGACAACGACACAATGCAATCGTCCAGTCGACAAATCCCATGTTCGCCGACAAGGAAATAAAAACGAATTTATGCGGGGTGGTGAATTAAATCCGCATTAATAAGTGTAAATTATTGCAACATTTTACTTCGTCCTAGATGCCGCTGTAATCAACCGTAACCAGGATGCGTCGCAATTTTTTTCTTTAAAAGGTAAAACGAGTTTCTCGTTCGGGTTGCATTTTTATGCAATTTTTTACGGGTTCCCGCGGAGATACATTATCACCGTGAGTTACGTCATGGCATGCATAAGTCATTCATGTTGCACGTTTAGAATTCCCTTTTCTTTCTGGAATTTGTACGTGCTACCAACTTTTCCGCTGAGATTTTCATTTGTTATTCATAATTATTTCACTTTACCTCAAAGAAACGTGGAACAAACACTTTTTAAACTTTCGTCATTTATAATAAATAAGATGATCTCACACTTGGTTTTACTACAGTTTTTAACACTAAACCTACTAAACCGAGCCTTAAAAATGACAAGATTGATTTTATTTAAACTTTGTGCGGCTCCAATTATAATACGTGCTCTACTAAAGATATTTATACAATCAATTCTTATAAAATCATTTTTATTATTTCAATAATTCTAAAATAATAAATCTGGTACCGGTCATTTTGACCGGTGGTGGTAGGTTTAGCGTTGAACACAACTTCTTAACTAATTTTTGTTTAATGTGTGTTACAGACAAATCATTCGTGCGACGTTTATTGTCCTGAACAGAAAACGATTTATTGTCTTTTGAATTGAAACTGCATAAACTATGTATGTGAAAAGTAGAAGTAAGAACTCAATACTAAAGAAGATTTTACTATTTTTATTTGGTGAAAAAAGAAACATTCAAAATTCTAATTTCATTCTTCCTTTCCACTTACACAAAATTAATTGAACACACGAGATGCGTTTATTGTCCACACAGAAATTATATTTTCCACAAGTGGATCATTAATTTCAGTTCACACGAATCATCCAGTAATTAATAGCCCCGTGAACACAGTTTTACGTAGTCCCACGCGACAATTACGTGAGTCTAGGATGTCCATATATTGATGATAGCTCGTCTTTGAAATCGTAATTACTCGCCCCGTCCATGAAATATTTGCCACATTCACGTACAGAGAGAGCTGAGTAATGCATCGATTAAAAGCTGTCTCTTCTTGCCAGCAGTTCGCTTTAAAGCAGTTTTCCCTTTGATAAAGGTCTTTTGCTCTTCGACGGACAAAAACCGATAGGTGTAAGGCGTAAGGGAATCAAGCAGGAAAAGGCATGTCGACGCGCGGAATCGAGGCGAGCATCCAACTAGAAAAGGGAACTGAATGCTATTGTTATAGAACGCAAAAAATTCAACGTTTTTACATCAAATCAAGGGCACATGATTAAGACGAGGATTGTCTCTTAATCTAATTTCTTGAACTGTTCCAACAGAAAGTTAATTAGGATTGAAAAAGTAACAGAATAAAATGTTGGAGATTGCGTAACTATACAGGGTGGACCATGAAGCGTGATCAGCTTAGATTAATTATTCTGCTGTTATTGGTTCGATCGTAAATTTGTTTAGGTAAAGTAACATGGGTGAAGGAGAGCTTTAAGGGAGTAGACTCCTTTTTCCAGGATTGCAAGGGTGTGGGATTCGCGTTCTCATTTCTCGATAATACAAAAATGAGAGTTTTCGGTAGTCAAGAACGCTGGATAAAAGATCGATCTAGGGCGCTATTGCCCTAAAAAGTCCTATTTTACCAAGTTTTTATTAGCTCGCTTCCTTATCTCGCTTGTTTGTCTGTTTGTTTGTTCCGTACAAATTTTGCAATTGATTTTAAATTTTCGTTTACGAGGCGTAATTTGCATTATTCGGAAGCATCCAACTGCACATGTGGCTATTGTCATAGCTACATGCTGCCGAATAATGCAAATTACGCCACGTAAATGAAAAAATAGGACTTTTGAGGGCGATAGCGCCCTAGATTGATCTTTTATCTAGCGTTTTTCACTACTGCAAAACCACATTTTTGTATTATCGAGAAATGAGAACGCAAATCCCGCACCCTTGCAATCCTGGAAGCGAGTCTACCGCCTTAAGATAATTATATCAAATTTTTCGTCAAAAACTTTCGTCAAGAAACTTTCCATCGAACCACTTCCAGCAGAATAATGTAAGCTGATCACGCTTCGTCCACCCTGTATTATGATTGAACTATAATATTGTTTGCGCGCGAACACCATCATTGAATCCATGAGAATGGTAGTCGTTTAGATTAATGAAAATGTTTGTGGATTCGCGTAGCAGTTTACATAGTTGAGAGGGTGAGAATAGTGTAGTGTACCTACATGTTAGGGGCACTTGACGCAGATTTGTGATTCGCATTTGTAAGCACCGTCGACCATGAATGAATTGGAATGGATTGTTGTAATAGTTTGTCGGTAAATTAACGATCACGATTTCGGTAGCTTAAAAAACGCAACGCATTAAATTCAGTATATTTTATGGCTGGTAGAAAATCTGCGTTTATAACCTAATTCAGTTCTGATTCCCGAGTTGCAAGTACTCCCTACAGATTCTCTGTGCAGTAATGTATACTGGTGTCAAAGTTCAGTCAACTGCAAAAGAATGATTTTATAGAGGCAGCAGAGAGTCGTAAAACGTGATCGTTAGTTATGCTTGTAAACACGAGACTTCAGATAACTGACACGGATAATCGTGATCCACGGTTAATCGAATTTCCACCGTTATATAAACAGGGTTTAAAGCGGAGGGATCGTTGTAAAAACCTAATGGGATAGTGTATAAATGCTTATCAATGTTTCGTGTCATTTACCTTTTATAGTTTCCTTGTATACATACATAGTACCAGAACCGTCTTGTACTAAAAATGTCGGACAGTTGCTAGTGGGGATGGACAGGTACCTGGAAATTCGGGTTCAAGTCGAGACTCGAAAATTCGTGATACTCGAGTACCCGAAATCGAAATTGGATCGAAACTTCCGGATACCCGAGTATCAATCATTTGTCAACGATCATGGCCTCGCTGCAAAAACCGGTTCTCGTTCGATCACCGAAGTTAAAGAGCGTTGGGCGCGGCCAGTTGGATGGGTGACCGCCTGGGTATACGCCGGGGGTGAACCCTTGGGTACACGCCGCGTGTTGTTGGCAAAAGGTGGTTCGGAACTCACCGTAATAAAATTATTTATTGAAAGTTAGACTGAAAATTAGGCTGAAATTAGGCGATAATGAGAGTGGAAGAAGGGGAGAGAATGGTAAATGGATTTCTACTTTTAGAGCTCGGTAGGTTTTTTTACCTTAAACAATTGCTGAAAATTTGAAAGTAAATCAGAATTTATACTAAAGCCTGTATCAGGACAGTTGATGCAAAATAAAAATTGTTTGCATCGATTGCAAGAACTAGAAACTAAATTCAATCTTATTTCTTCCCTTAACGATTTTAATAGAGGTGAAATCATATATTGACATCTTCAATTTTGAATTTCATCTTCTCAATTTTGCTATAAATGCATAAAGATCCGCAGTCTAATTATGCCATTAGAAAAATAATACCATGAGTAAATATCAGTAATTGTGGTACACTAGGTTGTTACACCCTGTCACTTTTGAAAGATAGACGTTCTCTTGCAACATGTCAAGGACCTGTTAAAGCAGGGGTAGTGGAGCTACAGTAAACGATGACACTGTCTAAAAGCACTGTCCTTGGTCAACGTTGACAACACGCGCTGATAGCTTGCAGATGTTGAGGTTGCAACAGGGGAATAGCTCTTTTCCAGGCTGGGACAACGATAGACAGGCTTGAGGTCTATAGATGAAGAATGGAGGGTTCGTGAAAAATCACCTGCACTTAGATCATTAGTCATGTCTCACGAAAAGTGGTCAGCCAACGTGTTCATTACTAACGTGATATATGGAGAACACCAAAACTTATATTTGGTAAGAAATCTTTGATTCAATTTTATTTATCCATGGGATCAAGCAGAAGGTTTGATTTGTGAACTTAAATTAGTGTACTATTAAAATGTGATTCTTAATACTTTTTCCTCAGCTCATAATATATTTCTATATATTGAATGCTGAAAAATAATTTCATACAACCCAGGAATCTGCGAACAGTAAAGCCGTATTTTCGCGAGGAAGGAAATTTTTCGTCAGCAGAATATATAAATCATATTCCGCGGATAAACTGGCGTCGGATGAAATGATATTCTAATAAACGATGCTGATACAATCGTGGTTTCAGCGAGCAAGATTGGAAACGTTTTTCCGGCTGCATGATCAGTGCGCACCCCGCCGACTTCGTCCGTGATTTCTCGCTATCTACGATCTCTTCTTCTCGACCGCACCTTCATTGTGTTTTTTTTCTCGATCCCGACAGGGGGAGGAAAATTTATTCGGGGCGTGGGTGGTTTCGGAAGAGTTCTCCGCATCCGCCAAAACGTATTAGTGCGAACCAGACCCTTTTGTAGTCACGATACCGAACTCACCTAAATATGAACGGAAGAGCCCACCACCTGTCTCACCACCTTTGCATTCAGCCCCTCGCACACCACCCTCCAACTTTTATTCTCCTTTCAACGGGAATTTCATGCCTCTCAGCTGTTTCGCAAGTTTGATTCAATATATTATCTGGAACGCCTCTTGTGGGCCATTTTTTATCTTCTTTCTGAGGTGTGTGTCGTGGGATTTGTTGCGATTGCTTGCATATCCAGTTCGAACCGTATTCCATGCATACCATTGCCCCTCGCGAGAATTATTCAACTGGAGACATCAAATCGAATTTCATTTACTACTGGAAATATTGATAGCCATATCTAATTCTATTTTACGTTTCCTTAGCAAAATGGGAGTTTGACTTGATTTGATTGATTTTTATTAATCTATTATTAGCTAGTTTAAATATTCTAAGCTAGTTTAAGTATAAATATTTATAATTAGCAAACAAATTTGTCTAAAATTAGTACCAATCGAGAAACTACCTTCTGAAGTACATTTTAAGTAAGAGGAAGTTGTTGGGAACAAAATTGAAAAATATGTAGTTGCCCAAAGGTTTTCTCGAGTGCAAAGGATACTCGTGGCACAGGATTAATAAATGATATTAATCATTTGAACGTTCCGTTTTCCATTATGAAAGTAGAAAGCCCTACGATCAACCAGCAGTGTAACATATTATAAAGCAATATTACATTTTTCTGCTACAGATGGTATTGAGAGATTTACCTATCCGTTTTACATTCGATACTACCTGTTCCTCAGCCACCTTCACGGGATTTTTCCCTCGCTTTCCTCGTTTCAATCTCTTCTAGTTGTTCGATATTCACCTCTTTTATTGCCTGTAGATAAGTGAACTGCCAAAGTAAAAAAAGTTATAGTTCCCTCAAACTACACCCAAGGTACTCTGACACGATATGAATTTCAAATTTTCAAATTGCATGTATATTCCACATATCAATTTCATATTGCGTTGCAAGATTTCGCTTCCCTGTTGCACACACAAAAATATTGTACATCACCGGTATATTTATTATCGGGCTATTTGGAAAGTGATTCAAATTGAGGAAATTCTAACTTCCATATAAGAAGTATTTAATTTAAATGTAATATGTTTAGTCTATCCGAAAGATAATTTAAACCCAAGGAATTCCAGTTTTCATGTCAGAAGTATTTTAGTGGCGATTCGATGGCTACAAGTGGCAGGAGTTCGGATCGAAATTAAATTCGAGCGAGAAAAACGAAGTTCGCGGCGTCTAATTTACGTCGAAGGGGTTATTTCGCGAAAGTGGAAATTTTTGTTCCTAAGCTCTAGAAATCTGATGCGATCGATAAATTTCGCCTATTTGGGGAGGTCGGGTGTAGGGTAAGCGTTAGCTTCAACGTTTCATAAAGTATGAGATTATATCTATCGGTTCGTTTCCAGCGTACGAGCAATTTACGAACTCGAACTCCAATCTCGGATGAAAATATCTATGTTCGTTGCAAAGCGACATTTATAAAACTCTTTTCAATCCTATACATGTATTTCTGCCTATATGCTCAATATGCTTCCACAAAATTTGTGCCACACCGATAGACGTTTGCTGCATGTGTGTGATTGAATACGGAGCAATGAAGAGTTCATATATTGTATTTTAAAAGGCTTGTTTCATTTCGTACTATGATACAATTGTAATTAAAAATCGGGACGGGCTTGGGTTTAATCCTCCTTTTAACCCTACTTTTCCATCAAAATAAGCTATTTGCATACTTAATTCTTTTACTTTACTCGAGAACAGGATTTTTAAATAATCAATCAATTTTTTAATTTATAATTATTAATACTCCCTCTGTCCCATTTTGATCGAAGGCTTCGCAATTTTGCTACACCATAACTTACAACTGCATTCACCAATAATTCCCGTTTAATCAACTGCTACCTGCTACTATTATTATAGGACAGAGGGAGTATAAAATTGGACATTTTTATACGTTGTGCCGATGTTTCTAGAAATAAAAGACAAAGTTCCATTAAAATCAAAGTTTTTGAGTTGTGTGATAATTAATAACATTAAAATATATTCAGCACATGTATCTTTGTTACCATATGCAAAAGTGTTAAGAATAACAGTGGACTATTATGCCCTTAGTATCTGTCGATGAGTAAAAAGTTTGAGTATTAGGAGCAGAAGACACACAGGAATGTAAAAATTTATACGAAGAATTTACGAAGTTGCATGAAAGGTGAGCTGGGAGGATAGAAGAATGCCTGACAATTGCAATCTCAGGGAATGAGTTCCATTCTGCGATAAAACCTTTCCTCATGCGAAGGGTTGCAGGCGGAAGTTGTGTCAGCATAGTTTCGACGATTTCTTCAAATATTCGCAATTTGAATGTTTGGTCTTGGCCTCCAAGTTCATTTTTCGCGCACTGTAAAAGTTGTGGAATTTTTTTAATATCCTCTTTTAATATCCGCATTATTATTCTTCACAAGGTGGAAAGTTGTAGATGTACTCGATAGATGTCTGACATGCTCATTGGGTTTCAATTTGAACGTCATAGTCGATGATAATTCGTCCACTTAACATATAAATTAAAACTAAGCTATGGCATGTGGATAGCAATAGCATGTAAAATGCATTCGATTGTCATGCATTATCCCCGTTGATTGTATTATCTAATATATGTCCCCCTTTAATCCAATATTGTATTTCAATGGATCACTGCTGTGAAGTTACAATTGATTTGGTTATCGAGGCATCTTATTTAAACCAATTTTATGAATTAATATGTTACATCATACCTTCAAAAGTCCACTCATTTTCCACTTTCATTACGAATATTACCGAAATCTGAAAAAGAATTATTTCTCATTCGTTCATTCGTAAGAAAAGCGACATAGGTCAAAGAAAGGAAATTTTACAGGAGAGCCCCATTTGAATATTACCTAAAATTGCCAATATTTTTGTATTGCACATCACCAACTCAAAAATGTAAAATAATTTGTTGTTATTTAGATACTGGGTTAATTAATTGTCATGTACATTAGTTATAAAATACACCACAATTTATATATTTATTATTATACTTTTTTTTAGAAATATAAACGATATATTACTTGCTAAAAGTTTTCCAATAAATTTTCTCGAAATTGTGTAAGTATCATGAACATATTTATAGTAGTTGACAGTAAGTAGAGTAATGATTTACAGGCGGACCATGAACTTTATTTCTGAAAACCAGTGTGCGAAAGAGGTGCAATTAAATACGAGGAGTCTAATGAATGAAGTCATAATTAAATGCGGTAACAATCAAGATGGACCGACTGATATATTCAGTCTCATATGTATATTGTACACGTCTATAAGTATGTTAATATGTACTAAACGGGACGCAACAGATGCGGTACGCGCTAACACGATTAACCTCGTGGTAATGGAGTACGCGAGGACCGGTTTCTCCTGATAGAGCAAGGTTTGATTGTGTTATCAAGACATTGTCAATACTTCCAGAAACAACCAAACTGTGGCGCAGACAATACTTCAAAGAGAAGACGCGCCGCTACTTAGAATTGCGATCGAACATGGACAGAATGTCGATGGTGTACCCTTGCATGAAGTACTGCACATTCCGTCACACAGAATAGTAATTCCATCGAATCGAAACCAAAATTTTGAGCGAAATAATTGAGTTACATACATCTAAGAATAATCAAAATTATCTTTGAGAATTTCTTTCTAGTGTAAAATTATATCTCGTCGAGTAGTACAGTGAGGATCTTTATATGATATAAAAATTGTCTACGTTAGACTGTGGCTTTTTATGTAAAATGTGCATTTATGGAGAAAAGTAAAATGGAATACTTCTTTTTATTTCTTTCTTTTGTATCTCATCATTATCTTTCATATTGTTTCGACGACGACCAAGTACTTTTTAACCGAGTTACATCATCGATGGAACATCGAGAAATCTGAGTTCTCGAAGAGTGCCTTTAATGTGTTTTAAAAGCATTGGAAAGTCTTTACTGTCTTTCCGAGACGTAAGATGCGGAACTGCATTACCACGATCCGTTGGATACTCGACATTAATTATAAAACTTGTTCCTTTCGAAGACGATGTCAACCTTCGTTGAAAAATTAAATTGCGTTTACGTGACTGTTTTACCATTAGTTGCTTGCATGCATAATTCCATCGACACATAAACCAACTTTGTCGAATAAAAATCTTGTAGCGAAGTCGCTCCACTTTTAGAACGATATATGACAAAGCATGAATGACCGAGATAATTTTTTTAGTAGATTCTGAACTCAAATTTGATCTTCCAGATTTGTTCTTTTTCTACAAACAAAATGGGTCGAAAGAAAGTATTTCGATTTTGATATTAGCTAAATCTCTGCAATCAGATGCACTCTTTAACATTGATTGCAGGAATGTTAACATATTCCGGTGATTATTGCATAATTTTGAAAAATCTATGGTACATGGCTAAACACTTTTTAATGGAACCTTCAATAGCAACAGCAATTTTCATTCTATGCTTTCTTTTGATACAGCACAATTCTTGAAAATCCTATTAAAGGATTCTTATAGGCTTCCGGTAGGTAAAGTATTAACTTTGGTTATTTCACGAAATTAAAGATTTTTATGCAAAATAAGCCGAATTTAAATTCTTCCTTTAATGATTTTTATACCCATTTTTGCACAAAATCTGCAGTCTAATTATGACTATAACTATAACAATTTGGGTCTCGTGACAGCCAACCTCCACGTGGTGAGACCGGGCAATCAGTATTATCCTCGATGCAGAAAATCCAATGCATCGAGAATTATACTGATGGCTGCTGATGATTGCAGTACATTTGAGTATCTGTATACAAAGATTTTTACAGATTACTTCATACATATCGATCTCGGAAGAAAGGTATTGTGCAGAAAATCATTTACTCTCCTCTTATATGAAAGAATAGGAAGCTCCTTTGTATAGATCGATATCGTTGATAGGAAAATTGCAAGATGCATAAAAGCGTATTCTATAGCATACGTATGACAGGCCACTATCTTATTTTAATGACGTTCCGTTTGACAATTTTATGTTCCCTCGGGCCTGTTGTCCAATGAATTCCCGTGGAAAGCAACGAGCTACGGGTGGCCTGGGTTAAGAACTATTCCATGCGATGCTATTGTTCACAAAGCATTGTTCCGGTCAATACACTGTGGTCTCCCTGATGAAGCTATTAGGAAATTGCAGTCCGGGCAAAAATTTGCCTGTGCAATATTAGGTTCGACCCCGTACGGGAAAGTAGTTAAAGTTTCCGCCATTAAACGTTCTCGCTAATCTTACCGTCTACATACCAAGCACTTAAGAAGTTATTAATCTATTTTATTAGAAAATTTTCTTCGAGAATTGTCTTAAACAGTTGAATATCATTTCTGTCTCTCAGTTTGCAGATGAAAATAATAAAAACGTAATAATTGCTCGACAGATTTGTTTCGACAATTATTTTTCAAATAATTTCAAATAAGAGTCATTTAATAGTATTATGTACTAGCAAAATAATTGTTAATTGAATTACGTGGCCTGTTGATTTCTAATTAGACGTAAACAGCATTGATCTCCAATTGAAAGGATAATATCGGTACTGAATTATGCAAGCTACAATGTTAATTAGTTTCTGAAATATTCGTGAGAGGAGCAAGCAGGCCAAGTACTAAAACGAGCATCCTCTAATCTACGAACCAATATCGCCGAAATATTGCAAACGAAATTGATGGACGTAACATTATTATCGCGCATATTGCAAAATATGCAGAGATACGCGTATTGATACAGGTACGTTTATGTTGTACAGGGTCTTCGGCAACAGGTGGGACAAATTTTAAAGGATTATTCGATATGAAAATTGCGATGAGATTGATTGCATGCTACGTAAGTAAATCAATTTAAAAATTTCCCATAGAAATGCTTTTATGATTCGAGTAACCACGAAATAAAAAATCCGAAATTTGAGTACTTTTATAATTCGATTTTATGATTCACAAAACAAAGGTTAGAAATTCCATTTTGATTCGTTTGACACTTTCAATAGACACTACTAAAAGTTTTCCTGGACTATAGCAATCCGCCCACAGCAGCGTGCGTAGGTTTACTCGAGAACAATGCTACGTTAAATGAAAAGAACGAACGCGTCAAACTTGTAATCAGAGGTTGCGCGTAACAATTTTTCAAAAAACTTCGCTGGTAAAAATGTTGGACGTTGAATCTGTGATAAAATCTGTCACGTCGGTTTCCGAGTTTTTAAAAATATATTTGCGGCTTTTAAATATCACGTAAAAAGAATTGAATTTATCAATCCAAATTTGCAGACGTAAGTATTGGGTTGGAACGAAAGTTCCAGTAGCGTTTGTAAATTAAAATTGAAAGCTAAAGTTCAAATATTTATTCATAGATTTATTCAATAACATATTTTCCATTCTGTTCTATTACTTTTTGCCATTATCGAGGTAACTTCTCGTGTTATTGAAAAAACATATGAATAAATACCTTAATTTTCTCTTCGATTCTTAATTTGAGAACGCTACGAATTTTCTTTCCAACCCAATAGAATGGTAATCACGTCTTTTTAGGGTTTTGTACATTTCTAAATCACGTTAAATTATTGCGGAACACCCAGTGTTGAATAGCTTTTTGCTAGCAAGCCACAAGCATAGTTAATATGTAAACTCCTTCGAAAGGCATACCTTGGAGGTACATCTGCAGAGTGGCGTCAAATATCGGTATTGCCTGTGAGGCACGCCTAAAGTCCAAGAAGTTAATCATCGATTTGAATGAAATTAGCCCCACGATGCTTCGAAAATGTACGCAAACATATTTCCGCTATACGCTTCTGTACTTTGTATCAAGCAAATGAGTACAGTTTTATGGCTCTTTCACAACTGCTAATTATGAAATAAAACGTTTTTCTCTCGCGGGCAAGATAAAATGTGCGGGCTCTACAATTACGACGATATTTATAATTCATGAGACTAATTTTTTTTTTAAGTACACTTTTGCCAGCTTGTTTGAATATCCTCAATTTTTGCCGCGCGGCATTCTCTGATTCCGTGTGCCATTTTTGTCGTAATTCGCATGATGCTCGAAGATTGGTGGACGAATACCTACAGTGGCCGGAATTAATATTCGGACGCTCTAAAAAAGACGATAACTTTTTTAATATTGTACTATACGATTTGAACTTTTTTGGGAAGTTAGAGCAATTAGTTTACTACAGGATGTGAAAAGAAATTTTTTCAAAAATTGCAATTGATCGAAATTGTAGAAAAAATACTAAAAGTTGCATTTTACAATTTTTTGATGTGGGCCTATATTGAAAATTTAAAAAATACGTTTTGTAGATATGTGTGAATTAAAGATATTCTGAAAATTTCGTCAAAATCGACGTTGCAATGAGCTACAAACGTTTAAAGATGGTAAAAATTGTAGATTTTCACGATTTTCGGCCTCTAACTGCAATAAATCTAAGGATTCTTACATTTTTCAATGCCTGTCGTTTTCTCCCGCACCAACCGATTTCGATGAAACTTTCACGGTGCATATAATTGACACAGTTCTACAAAACGTATTTTTTAAATTTTCGATATAGGCCCACATAACAAAGTTGTAAAATGCAAGTTTTAGTATTTTTTCTATAATTCCGATCTATTGCAATTTTTGGAAAAATTTCTTTTCACATCCTGTAGTAAACTAATTGCTCCAGCTTCCCAGAAAAGTTCAAATCGTATAGTACAATGTTTAAAAAGTTATCATCTTTTTTAGAGCGTCCGAATATTAATTCCGGCCACTGTAACTCGGACCACTGGTTTTGAGGATAAGTTCAATATTGAAGTAGTTTACAGTCATTAGTCACCTATACTTGGATCGATCATATGATCGTGCCTAACAACAAATGATTAATGGCTTTACCGATCGTTCGAGGTAGACACGTAGTTTAGCATGATTCATGCGTGGCTGGCTCGTCTTGTGGAGACTTCTCGTCAGACCAGAAGGGGACGACGGACTAAATTTACATTAAGTGCATGAAGTGTGGAATTGCACTAAAGGAAATGGGTTTACTTATAAAAACAAGCATGTTTTAATGATTCGTTTGGTACTTGAACACTGGCATATCTTTTTTCTTTACATCTTTTCACTGTTTTGCATTAACTTTGCAGTCTAATTATTACTTAAGAACATCAACCACAGAGCCGTGCTAGAAATTTTGTTAACCCTCGTACGTTCCTCAGGATGAAAATTCACCCTTTTGCCTTTATCGTAAAACGATTGATTTCTTCTTGTCTGTGTTGCAAAATGTATTTCTTTGAAATGTCACGCTATAATTGAAGCACAATTCGTAGATTTGAAATGTGAAGTAAGAAGGGGTGAAATATTATTCTAGGATCTTTTATACTATACTATGTCTGAGGAGCATATGTGGGTTAGGTTACAAAATAATAAGTGGGGGATAATAAGGCCAGTGCTAAGCAATTAATAATTGATCACTCTCCGCCCTCATTATAAATAATAAAATAAAAGTAAATGGCGGTAAATAGAATTTTCGAATTCTGGAAAATGAAATTTCACTTAATTTATGGAAATTAAATTATGGAGGTGAAATTGATATTCGGGATCATAAAGAGCTCATTAGAGAAGTATGTAGTGAGAAAGCTGATATTTTATTCTACTTCCTGTCTCTTGCGATTGATGAGAAAATAGTTATTTTGCAGAAAGATTCTAGCAATAAAAATTGACGATGAAAATCACATGTACGTGGCAGCAATTCTTCTCAAGGCATATTGTTCCCGTGAAAACGGCTTTAGGTATAATCTTGTTATGACTACTCCTCGTTTACGCTACTATTTTACCTCGTGTTTGTGTAGTGTCAGTACACACGGGGGAAGAAACAGATTCTGAACTCCGTAGTTTTTGCTGCTGGTAACAAGTCTCCACGGGATTTGGCTGAATGGTTCGTCTCACGAGCAAAGTTGACTGTTCGCAACTAACTTCTGTGCTACAATCGGACTTTATTTTTACGGTGCTCCAACCACATTGTCGTTGCCCAAAGATTAACGTGTCGTGCGGTTTCCGAATACCGAAAGCGAACCGTTCACAGGCCAGATTAATGACCATTCAAGATTTTTCATATTTCATTGCTGAACCAATTGATCAGTGCTTAACATTTTACACTTAGAATCAATTTACTTAACACTAAACCTACAATTATTGAAATACTAAAAATGATTTCATAAGAAATTATCTTAGATATCTTTAATAGAGCATGTCGGAGTCGCACAAAGTCTAAATAAAATTAATCTTGTCATTTTTGTCAGACGCTTTTGGGAATTTCATGGCAACCATAACCGGATAAATTCAAATCTTTATATAGCAATTCTCTTTTACATATTTTTCAATCCACTTCTTTGGGATAAAGGTTAATCTCCTTCTTGGACTCAGTGCAAGCACCTAGTAATATCAAGTGATTGCTGAAAAATTAGAATTTAGATGAAACTTTTTAAATCTGGGTCAAAATTAACCTCTCGCCGTCCGAGGGTTCATACCACCGAACTGACAAAAGAACTTTTAAAAATTAATATGTACTATTTCATTAATTTTCTCTACTTTGATTTTGAGGAGTTAATCGATTTGGCAAAAGCGAGCGGTCCACATATCGAAATGTGCTAAGACACTCTTCCGACCGAGCAGTCGATTTTGATTACGCGAATAATTTTTGCGTCCGTCTTACCACGGAAAAAGGACCAGAGCTTTCGTGCATAATGCGTCCATGTATCAACAGTTTGGCTGGAACGGGTTTAATAGCGATGTTCCATAGCAAACTGAGAGAAGACGGTCCTCTGTTGACAGTTTGACGAAGTGCAAGATAAAAGCCAAGTTTTACTCTGGTACATTCTGAAAGTATGATTATTACTGCTTTCTTACAGATTTTTTTGCAAAATAAACATTGTATCAGTTGCAAATTACGGAGACTACATAGACATTTATTTCTCGTCTGAATAATTCTATGGAATTGAGAACGGTGCATCACAGTATTTTTAATTATTTTAACACGTTCACTACCACGGTACTTTTCAGGATTCCAGTGTAAAAAGCCAATTTAATTGAAAATCATATAAAAACTACGAGATAACTCGTAGTTGGCGTCCTAGGAAATAATGCAAACTACGAGTTATCGCGTAGTTGGCAGTCAACGTGTTAAACGATTCTACCGTTTTTTTTATTGCACCCACTCTTTTCATAAATAATATTCAGATATTTATTTTTTCGCCAACTGCTTTTGAAGCATATTTAGTTAGTTCTTAATACACAGTGATTAGTAGACTGCGGAGCTGTATGCAAAATAAAATTTTTATACGTCAATTGCATTCTATGGGAGTTAAATAAAAATTCATTTTCTTTATTAATAATTTTCATATATTGAAAATAGTACATCGACATTGTTAAGTTCTTTTGATCTTTGCATAAACGCATAAAATTCGCAATATAGTAATTAGTGTGTGTTGAGAAGAAACTTGATAAACTGGACACATATTAAAAGCTAATTAAGAAAGCTAGCCAGTACAGTACGTAGTACAACCTGTTTCGGACTTCACACGAATTTCTAGGACACTCGTAGTCCCATTCAACGTTCAAAAATGTCAAACGTAACTGTAGTATGTACAACTGTTTTATCTGAGGTGACTTTTTGCAATTTTCAAAGAAAACCGCGTGGGACGATTGACCTTCTGCCGCACTCGTAATAAATCACATTTACCGTGTAAGATTTAAACAAAAAGCTGGACCGAAAAAGGTCTGATGGAATGAACTAGAAAGATTTCCTTCCGCGAACAAAACGATTCATCGGTCGGCGAGGGGCAAAAAGTAAAGAATTGACAGGCCGAAGGGGTTAAGTCGATCGATCTAAAACTTCCACCCACATAGGGGTACGCGAAAGCGTAGACTCCTCATGACTATATTTCGACGGCATGAAAATTGTTAGATATATTCCGATATACTGACACATTTCATACAGTTCTATGGGTGGATTAGGGAAGGTAGATTTCAAACTTTTAGGTGCAGAAAAATCGATAACATTCCTATTTTATTTATTTACTATTTAATCCCCGCTGCGAGGGATTTTCTGGTTGACGAAAGAAATTTGTCTCTTACTCTGAATTTCAGAAAAATTAGATCACTATCACGCTTCGATTTCTGAAAAATTTTTTCTACCTTTATTTTTTTTAAATTTTAGATTAAATAAGTTTTGGTACATTGACGAATTTTTAAGCACAAGCCCAATAAGCACATTTCCCAATAGACCGACGAAATTGTAATATGAGATTGTTCTTTTTCGCCTGATAACGAGCATTATTTCAAAACTGATGGAACAAATAATATTCGCAAACACCGTTGCCACTACGACCATACAACATCAAAGGAGTAACTGGATCTATTGACGGCGCGCATTAACGAAATTAATAGTCTATTACGCTATAAAGGTGGTCTATACTGTCAATTAAAAGCTAACACAAAACGTAGCGAGAGCTGTCTATAATTTCTCTCCTAAACTTATGGATACCACTACGTGTGTGTAATGATGCGGCGGTGTAGTTCAATTACCCTCGGCACGCTTCGGAAGAAAGAAATTCCGGGGTCATTGTTCGATCGATTAATGATTTAATGCCATTAACGCCCTACGATTAATCTACCCAACCCTTGATCAAAGCATCTACGTCACTTGGGATATAAATAGTTTTACATCATCCCAGGATTGTCTATGCATTAGCTTGTTCCTATTAAATGGCCGTTCCGCTCTAATCAACCTGACTGTGATTTCGTTGCTGTTCTTATGTAACTTTATTGCGATAGTATGTTTATTTTTTAGTGGATGTGAATTGTTCATCAAATTCATCGTATACAGGATAGAGCAGATAAACTTACAAACTGTCTCCTTTGAAGTCATTTCACATACAGATTTGCTTAAATTGTCAGATTGTCTTAAAATTAGAATGAGTTGCAAGTCTAAATAGGCTAAGTGGAACGAACGCTGCAGAAGTTCTTCAAGTTTGAGAAAATCACCTCTCAGTTGGTCAACTACGTGTTTTCGAAATTTCAAATGGTACACTTTTTTCTGTTCCTTTAATGTTAATTGTATTTCTCTATGTCTGTTCAAAGTGTTTCTCCGAGTGCTACAAGTGCCAGCAATCTTTTCATTTCCTTTCGCAAGAGAAGTTCGAGTTGCCGGCTAGATTCACAATGTCCACTCAGAGAGGACAATCGGGCACAAAGGGCTGACATTTGAAAGGAATTTGGAAACTCCCGATAAGTGTAGAAATTGGATATTTCAGCAACGTGAAAATACTAATAGAGACAGATTGTCGCGAATAAATCTCGCGCGTTTTAACCATTCCGTAGGCCAATTAAAATCGCTGGTTGGCGGCCATTGATCTGTAATCCGAACAGGATCCACTTTGATAGCGAGCTACCATGCGGCACACAATGACATCGCTATGCGATTCGATCCTCTGGTGCGGAGCCAGCTGCAATGTAAGCGAACTGGTGGGCTCAATTTTTTCAAAAAGAAACGATTTAGACCCGAAAGCCATAACAGCGTAAACCGTGTGATGCAGGGTCGTGGAAACTTCAAATCTCGGAAAATTGAAAACGTTATTGCAGCAACGTGTCCCGTCGAGTGGCTCGACAATGATACACATTAATCTCTGGTCGAATCACCATTTTCCCCACTTAACTATTCTCTTTGTTCATACATATTGTATTAGGGCGCGATCACATAATAGCCGGCTGTCTGGTTTATTTATGAACCTTGTTACTGACCGCTGGAACATTTCTCTGCGTTCAAAATGGTCAAGTAAACATTTTCATCTGACAATAAGTTTATTTTGATCTCTGGTTCACATGTAAATTATCGCGACTTGTCAACTTGCTTCTAATTTTGTGTGTGTGTGAGGCCTTACGATTCATATTTTATTGTAATAATAATATTGTATACTTTGTTTCAGCCTCACAAAAATTTATTTAGACTTTATTTAAAAAATTACAACCATCCTTAAGTTTAGACTTGTTAATCGCCAATCTAACGTACCTTGTTCGTATATTTATCTTTTCTAAAACAATCAAATTTGCAAATTATTACACGTTTACTCCCCTGTAAATTTTACGCGTATTTCATTTTACTCCGTTTTGGGATTCGAAATTATTCGGACAGTTGCAAGATGAGATTGGAAAGATGTTACGCGACAGTAACGCGCGCCGTTCGTGTCATAATTTATGATGCAAGACGCGACTGCAGGAAGGTTTGTCGCTGTCCAAAAAGCTGCAATCGGCAACTGTCGCGTCACCTAATTACAAGCGTCGCTATAGCGATCTATCATTTTTATCAGACCGTTTTATCATGTCCAATACGAGACAGCTCCGCGACTGTTTCCCATTCGCGCGAGACTGCGACGGGGAGTCCCATGACTAATTTCAGAAGATGCTAATATCCGTGGGAAGCGTCAGACGGCTGCTGGGTCCTGAATCTTGGCTCAGTTCCAAATTAGGCTTATACTTCGGGTTCATTTTGCTTGTATCTCTAATAGCTACATGAATTGCGGAACCGATATCTATTTACCGTAAGCCTGTTAATTGCGCGAAGCAATATTCACAGTAATCTACACCGGCGCGGCGTTCGGATAATTTGAGAACATCCGTTTAACACGTTGACTGCCTGCCCGGAAACCATAGGAATTGCACAACGGCGCAGCAATTCATTCGACAAAACTAATATTCATCATAGCGGTTATTCTTTTCTGTTCGTTTTCCATTTAGCAAATCTCGGTGCAGATTAACACTAAACCTACCGAGCCTTAAAAGTAACTGGTACATGTTCCCTTATAAAAATGACAAGATTGATTTTATTTAGACTTTGTGCGGTCCCTATTGTAATACGTGCTCTACTAAAGATATCTATACAACCATTCCTTATAAAATCATTTTTATTATTTCAATAATCGTAAAATAAAAAATCTGGAACAGATCATTTTGACCGGTGATGGTAGTTTAGTGTATACAGGTTGTCCTGAAAATGTTGTACCTCTTCGAAGGGAGTGATTTCCCCGGTGTGTGTGTGTGATTACTAGACTGCGGATCTTTATGCAAAATGAAAATTGTCTGCATCGATTGCAAAAAATGGGAACCAAATTGCATGTTATTTGTTCCCTATTTTTATTCCTATCTACTCAATTTTGCTATAAATGCATAAAGATCCACAATCTAGTGATTACCTGTAGATTATTGAAGTAACATTTTCCTTTGCGAAAATGTTCTCTGTGGCTTTGTTAACAAGTTATTAACACGGACGAAAAACACGGACCAATCAGGACGCGGTAACCACGGACGGATTCCGGCTTGGCCAATAACAACGCTCAGCCTGACTTGGGACCTGAAATGGGTAATCAAATTATTTTTTAAGACAATTCTTCAATTAAAATTTATCTATACAGAATTTTTCGTCTTTTTATAAAGGATCAATATTCGCAAATTGCAAATGTAAACGTTGTGCAATTCTGTAGGTAACGTTATCAATCACATATGGACAAAGAATTTATTTTGCACACTGTGGTTTTAATCATTCCATCATCCATTGAAAACAAATCTAGCTAACAGCGAAGGGATTAACTCTCATATGCTTTTCGAGTAAAAATTCACGTGCTCCTCCCACACACGTTTTATTTAAAAATAGCGTAAAATTTGTATTTCTCTAATTGAATTGCAATTTTATGCACATGTTTGAAACGTGATTTTTAAGGTGGTTTTTACGAATAGGGTCAAAGTAAAGGATAAAATGAAACCGGACGAATGTTAGCGGAGTTTCTTTTATGCAAAACACTTATATTTGAGGATCGTATGAGAATTAGAAGGAACGAAATCATATGAATATTTCCACAGACTTTGTCGCAGACTCTTTGATGCCGAATATCCTAGATTTCGAGATCTTGAGGGCCTCACGAGAAGAACTATATTCAAATGACTTTTAGCTGGTCGATGAATAAAAGAAAGAAGGGAGGATTGAGCCGTATGAAAGAGGAAAGGACGTAGCATTGACCATTGTTCAGGAATGATGGAATACTTTCTAATCGAATTATCAGATTTAAATTTCTCTTTGACTTGTTTATGTGCTCATCAATCTTAATCTAAAGAACTGCGAGCTTCAGTGAGGTCGTGGAAATTTGAGCAAAGCTTTTGGAAACTAGATCGAAACGGACCCGTGAAGTGTTAAACAGGATTGTTTGTTAATCAGTGATTTGAGGATTTCATAGTAACCATGTTTTTTGATATATTTGGTGAACACTCCAACTGCGATTTGTTTAGGAACCCAGTAGATTCTGGTAATACTAGTGCTAATCACATATTTGTGAAATCTAAAGATACCTTTTTTCAAAACGGTTTGAACTCGATAGTTGAAAGTTTTTAGCAATTATTGATTCCATTTAGAATTAATTACTAGACGGCGGATTTTATGCATTCATGATAAAAATAAGTAGGCGTAATTTGAAACAGTAAAAATATTAAAAATACCGTTATGCTTTTTTCGATCTATATACAGGGTGTCTCAGCTAAAGGAGGCTACCTAAATATCTCCTTTATTTTTAGTGCCAAAAAATATTTATGGCATAATGGTATCGAGGAAGAAATATCATAGAAGACTAATCTTTTTTCTCCGATTATTTTTTCATAGTTTTTTCAAGGTCACCGTTATTTTTTGTCGGTAAAACTCGTTTTTTTTTTATCCCATCTTGTAGCGGCTGAAAAAATACATTTGAATATGCTTAAGTCATTACCTTCAGGTGACCTTAAGTACCAAAAAATGTGATCAAATTGTAGGATAATATTGGGATTACATAACAACCGGACCAAAAGAATTGTTCTTCTATGATATTCCTCCTTTGATACCATTTAAATTATGCCATAAATATTTTTTGTGGCATTAAAAATAAAGGAGATATGTAAGTGGCCTCCTTCAGCTGAGACACCCTGTATATTTAACATATCACGAAAGAAAATTTTTACTTCACTCCAGTTTGTTGCAATTCAGGTACAACTTTTTTATTTTGCATAAAGACCCGCTGTCTAGTAATGACCAGTTAACACCGTTTTGTTTTTATTCTGTCGCTTGAAAAACATTCGTTGCATCGACGATGTATAATGGCAACAGAGTAGTCGCGTATGTATGGAATTTCTAATGTTTCCTTGGCATATTCCACTCGAGGCATTTCCGAATGCTTCTCCCGAATTCTTGGATATTTTTCTTTTACTATTGGTGTGAATTATGGTTTCCGAGAACGGCACGGTAGAAATTTTGCGATATATATGTATGTGCTAAATTTTAGCGAAATTCATATTGAACACAATTTTCCATAAGTACACTCTTTAAATATTGTTTCAATACCGAACGATGAAAATACGATATTAAATGAAAAAATCCTTTAATTTTAAACTATACAGCGGCAGGCATTTTATATCACATGCCAATCAGAAATTAATGAACCACGATACCGCTGCTACAGTATTTTTAATAAATTCAATCCTATTCTGTAACATGTAAAATTGCTATCAATCTATTATTTATAACTTCAGACATTTAAAGAATATTTTTATTATAAAACTCGTTTCTATATAAATTTATAATTTTGAAATATCATGAATATATGTGTTTCTACTTGGGTCAAATATTATAGAAATTCCAGATATGGAAGTATTGTGCTGATATTTCAATTTCTGAGCTGACAACTCTTCATATGATGTGCTTAATATTGACGTATTGATGTTCTGATCATTGAAAAGATTTCAGAAATATTGTTAAAGTCCTCGCTTTCCTATAATACTGAGCTCATGTGATAAAATATAAATTGATTTCTTCTGAAGATGTGCTTCTAAATCGAATAGGAAGAGGCTCCTAAATCGGGTCAGCAATCATTTACTTGATTTGGCAGATGTATTTCACAATATGCTCGTTCGAGCATTAACAATTCCTACGGGCAGGGCCACATGAAATAGGATGAGAATGTAACCCGATAAATACGTCACCGGAACCATACATACATAGAAATTAGATATAGGTCCCTCTATTTTTCCATGATTGCAATGGCCACCACCATTAACATTTTGAAAATGATTTTAATAGTGCTCTTAATTCCTTTGACATTTTTATTTTTACTCATTTTAAGTAAAAATGGAAAGAGAATTCAGGAACTACAATGTAACGATATACGTATAAATTAAATAGTAAATAAAGAGGATTAACAATAATTCTCTAAATTACGGATCTTATCCGTAATATATGATAAAATATATAATACAATCCAACAATATTTAATGGGGGTTTTACTTTGCTTTAAATAAATTCTTATAAGTCAGACGGCGAAGAGTTTACACTTATTTTACATGAACAATAGATTTGCAACGTGTTGCGTTATGTATGACACAGCAAAATCCGCTGCGCGCGGCAGTCTGCGCACTCTATGAAGTCATTGAAATGTTTCAGCTCGTTTTCTGTTCTGATGGAGACAAGTGCTCTTCCGTCATTGGAACCTATATTATTGAAATGGTTGACACTAATTCCCAGTAAAGAGATTATCGAGAGTGCTAGCCACGTATCATGTTACGGAACACCGTAATAACGGTGCGGTAATGTGCTCAATAAATTGCGATATGTAAACTATGCCGAATACTAACAGAAACCAAAACGTTCTGAACTCTATATGGAACTGAATAGTTCTGAAGCTGCGAAATATGATTGGTTCCCCTATCAACCTTAGTGGGCCATGTTATCAGCAAAATGTTATTGATCTGCACGCAGTATTTAATGGGAGCGTGTATGGGAGCGTGGCTTGCTTCATGATTTTCGCGCATAATCCTATGGATATAAACACAAACGTGACATTGAATAAGCTGTTTATGCGATGCAACGCAGTGTCGTCAGATTAGGACTTGTCTTCCACTCTACCCTTCCCCTTTTACGCGACGCTTTCCCTCACACTTCAATCCGGTCATGTGACGTTTTCAGTCTCTGTCGTACATGCGTCACGATATCACGTGACTGATCCGGTACTGGCAGAGAGAGAGAGGGTAACGTTTTCCCCTCAATTTGGATCAATTCCCCTGATCTGGCGACTCCGATCCGATGCACAATAGGGTAAAGTGATGAATTTTGTGTCAAAATCAAAGAACTTTCGATAGAAATGAGATAGAGCAATGATTTCTTTTTTAAATTAAAGCTGAAATATTGCAGAATATAGGAAAAATAGGAAAAATAGAGAGATTATCGTACGAACGTCGCGACGCAGCTGGTTCTTTTTTGCGAGCTCCAGACTTCAAAAGAAGACGAATACTTTGATTGTCTTATAGATTATCAGTAGATTATGAATTTTTATACAAAATCTGTATTAACACATTACCGACCGGTGATTATTGCATAATTTTCGAAAATCTATGGTACATGGCTAAACACTTTTTAATGGAACCTTCAATAGCAACAGCAATTTTCATTGTGAACTAACAAGTCACCCTCAATAACGTGATCTAACAGTGTCATTTAAGATTGCAATGTAAAAAGAAAATCCTATTAATAGATTTCCGGTAGGTAAAATGTTAATTGCAACAAATGGGAGTTGTGTGGACATTTATTTCTTTTCTTAATAATGTTGTATAATTGAAAACAATGCAGCAATATTTTTATATTCTTTAAATGTTTTTCCACTTTCGCGTTTACAAGGATCAGTGGGCGAAATGTAACACATTATCTGCCTGGTGCAATTTTACAAATGTTTACCGCAAAGGGTAACCGAATGTTAATTCCAACCTCTGTAAACAATTTTCGAGCCCCGCTTCCTCCCGCGCAATGTTTCTCAAAATAAGCGACCTTTACGCTATTTCGACATTTGTAATAAACGTTCGAGCGCGCGCCGTCAGTCGGGGCGGCGTTACGTTGTATTTTCTATTCCGTAGCTATCACACGTGTAAATAACGGTTACAACGATCATGGTCGACCGGTTTGATTAAACAGTTTTTGCAGGGGTCGCGCTTTGAAATATTCCAATGAACGTGGGTGGTTATACATAGAGTGGGCCGAAAGGGAGTGTCCGACGTATTCCCAATTCCCACAGGTTGGAGAATTCTCTCCGACGACGATTGATCCTCGTCGAAGTACGCTTCGGATTGTGACCGGCTTCTTTTTCCACGAGGAAAGATGAATTATAGGCCGTGTGTCTCAGAGGAGAAGAAAAAAGTGAGAAATTGTTCGTGGAAACGATTAAACTGGATAAACTATGCAGTTGTGTCAACAATAAAACTATCGAGCACTAGAAGCGATTAAAATGTTTTAGCTGATAAAAATGTCAAGGATGTCAATGTCCCGATTTATTTAGATTTCGTGCAATTTTTATTGGAATATGTGCTCGAATAAAGAAATTTATCGAATCAATTTCCACATTTCCACAATTTCCGCAACGTCATAATTTGAATAATTATAAAATTAAAAATTTAAGAACGGTTATTTGACCGGCAGTGGTGGGTTCAGTGTTAAACGCATTCTACACATTTGGTGATGTTTTCGCAAGCCCAGCGAGGATATCTCCACTTTCCACATAGAACTACCATTGTTGCAACAAATATTAGATTGTCCCAAAAGTTTCTTTCGCAATTTAAAATTGTCAAATACCTTACAAACAAAGATGTTCCTTCGCATATTATTATTTTCCGAGCTTCTTCTAATGTAACCTGTGTGCAGCCAACCGTGTATCTGGGTACCCATTTACTGCATTTCTTTCAACAACTTGTTAATGCTCCTCTAAAAATATTACAAAATTTCTCTGAATGTCCATACTTTGCTTTCTTTTTGTTACCCGTTGCAGTGGGAGATCTCCTCGGTTGGTCATGCAACGACTCAGTTCATAGCGGGGAGATCTGCCCATTCGGTTGGCTAAGTGTTAAAAACTCTTTTGTATACCGTGCACTTTAATTGAGCACTTCCCTTGTATGTATCAAACAATTGGGATTTAATATGCTTTAGTAAAATGTACTGATCGTCTATCAGGAGGTGGCAGTGGGACGCAGGGGATCTGCGAGACTCCACTTTTAACGCCAGGTTGCGAGCCCTACACGGTCAGTCGGAATGACATTCCAGTCGAAGATTGACATTCTGATTGATCGTGTAAGGTTAATACTGACGGACTTCGTCATTGAAAATCAGGAATGACAGTTTGACTTTTCAATCAGACTGTCATTCCTGATTGACCGTGTAGGGCCCGCTTTACGCTTAGGTTATGGCGGGAACGGTTGACATAGGAGCTCAGCGTCGCCACATCGTTTTGACCCAGTCACGCTAATACGCGCATTTGCTGTCTTCGTCAATAGTGGAAGACGTATGCCGCGGAGTAGGGATATCACGTGATTCCTACAAGTTTCTCACTGCCATCTTCTGATGGACGATCAGTATAATCATACAGAGTATTCAAATATGCCAAACGTTTTATCCGACCTACAGTAATCATTTTTTAAATATTCCTCACAGTCAAGGTACCGACGTCGTCCCTGAGTTAAATAATAGTCATTAGGTACCGGGTACCCGGCCCCAACAATGCAGTGTGAAATTTTTCGATTATGAATAAGAGGACCAGTCGTGATGGCAAGATTTTTATTCGTCGAGCCAATTTTGGAAAACAAATATTAGCTCGGAGCAAAGGGCTCCTCCGCCTCTGAAAATTTCAAAGAAAAAATTCTCCGATTCGCTGCCGTGACTTTTTAACGAGTACCGCGCATAATAGCCTTAGAAGCTCGGCGCAACGAGCTTGGTGCCTGGGCGTGTATCTTTGCAACCTTCGGGCCGAGACAATGTACGATTTTGCGCGAGGGCCTGCGACGAGGGCTTTTTAAAATGTACATAATACACAATGCGCCTCCCGCGCTCGCCCTCGTTTACAAAAAGGTACTCAAAGCGTGCCGAAGATATTAATCCGACGAAATAAAAATATACCGGCCACTCTCCTTTTAGCACACCGCCCGATGAATGAAAAAAAGCTTCTCAAGGAAACGATGTTCGCCATTCCTGACGATAAATATCGTTACACGCGCAGGGAGGCGATTGTAGCGGAACTTCCGGGAACTTGGAATACTTCGGATTTTAAAGGGTAACAACTCGTGTACCGGGATGATTTGTGGAATCACTATTTTACTTGAATTTAGAAACTTTGATCAAGCTTCCTGTGTGGATTAATAATATTTTATCGTAAATTAATGAATTCGTATCAGACTTTTAGTCTGTCTCACAAGCTTTAAATTTTCAATTAAATCATTGTGTAAAATTCAATTGAGAGAGAGAGAGAGAGAGAGAGAGAGAGAGAGAATGTGTAATACAATTTTACAATTGAAATGTAGATTCTAACTATTCTGGCGTAAATTTATATTCTTTGTCGATACATTGTCGATCTTGATTGATCTACAGCAATTACAACACGGTCAGTTAATTTTGAAATGCTAAATGGAATTGCTGAAAATATTCATACAGGCTTCGATTGCCAATACAAATAATTATAGTTTGTCATTCTATACGTCTCGGGTTTCTATATATTCAATATATCGATCTGTTTTTAATTAAATAATGTAACATAATACTTTCCTTCCAAACAAATTGGACTTATTTAAATTTTAAATCGGATGCATAAAAGATCAATACATTAAAATCAAACATAAAACGTGCCTCTAATACTGAAATCGATAATACAGAAAATCTTTAATCAGTTCACCTAGATTTATACGAACAAATTTTGCACGAACATGAACAATCTAATTATTATAATCGCAGAATGATTTATATTCCATCGTGCACAGTCGAGTATTTATGTTTTAACTACTTGCGAAGGCAAGTAGTAAAGGCCGACCACGTATCAGACATTTAGTCTGTCTCACAAGCTGTGGTAAAAAGGATAAATCAGCGTGTAAAATTCAATTGAAAATGTGCAATTTAATTTTTCATGCCAGAGAAGATAAATTTCAGAAATTCATTGCAAGTGTACATACACGTATGGATTCATTTCGTACCGAGAACAAATAAACAAGTTAATTCAATTTCGTGTAATTGTTAGAACTCGTTCTCGGTTTTCCCGATAAAAAAACATTTAATTTTCATTTCAGTCTCTGACATTTTGGTCTGAAATATCAAAATTAAAATAATATTTATGGTATTATACAGTGTTAAAAAATTATTTTATTCATTAATGGGCTGAATAATATTATTTTAGGGTTTAACGAAGTTTAAGTTCGAGTTTCTTACAAATAAAAATACTAACCCTTCAACTAGATTAACAGGGATTCAGAAGATATAACAGTGCGTTCGAGTTTTATCATCACAGTAAGAGATTAAATATCGTGCGAAACCGTTCCAAAGTGGCTTTTGTGTAGTACTTTCTTAATTAATGGTCTGAATATGTCATTCTTCTTCCTATACGGTACAGCAGAGCAGACTAGTTTTGTCTATCACACGAAGTAAGTCAGTAATTCCCTATGCACGAGAATAAAAAAGTTCCCTTTCAACCTTTTACTCGAGTACAAAGCTGAGTAATGTTTGAATTATGCTTCGCTGATTATGGAGGAAATCTGATATATCGTACACACTCTCACGAGAGACTTGAAATAAGCATTTTATGAAACAAATAAATTTTTTTAAGGAGAACACACTTGCTTCAGAACGCTACTTGCTTTAGTAGACATTTTTTAACAAAAATTTGGAAGAGTAACACTATTTTCGTTTGCCATGATAAATTCAAATAAACCAAATATTATAATTCAATGATATTTCTATAGGTAGCTCCACTAACCTATTTAGAACAGTTAGGGAACATTAGAATTGTTTTTACGCACTTACGGAATATAATGGATATTGATAAAATGAGGAGCTATTGGTCGATTGTAATTGCAAAGTGTTAGATTATTTTGTTTGATATGTGGGAATGTTTGGGTGAATCTTAACGTGTTCAACGAACGTAAGAGAATTCAGTTGTTTATTTTACTTGCAAGTTTCATTTTAGATTTCACCATTAGTCAATACGGTAATTATTGGAGAATTGATTCTAGCAGGCAGAGACATACATGTAGTATGCTTCAATTGGCATTCTGCTATGCGACTATTCAATTTAGTCTTGCAATTCGGCTTTGTTTCTGTAAACACTCGTATTTATCCAATTGAATCATACTACACTACAAGGGATATAACACTCAACCTAGAATTACAATGCAATAAACATCGTTGGTTAAATTGTCTTTACGTCGCGTGTTCGATGAAGCGACACAATTACAAATTCAATATATCGAAAAACTGCAAATATAAATAAAAGAGCAGATAAATAAAACTGTCGACATTAAATTTTTTTCACGTTATATCGGAATACAAGTAAAACGAATTCAATAAAGCCATCGTTGTTTAGACACACCATGGCTTTAAGCTTTTCAACAATTCTGTTACGGTTCAAAAAATAAAGAAAGATTGAAAGCACGACTCGCAGAATATGCAAACGTAAATTGAATAAGTAAAATAAGCGTCTTGACGTGGAACCACATTTTCTCGGGAATTCCTTGCGCATCAACTGACTGAATTGCACTTCGGTAGCAATTTTTGGTAGCAAATTCGCTCAAATTTTTGGGCGTACTTCTAAATTAAATATCATTGTTTCCTTTTAGTAAGTTCTTTCTTTGTTTCATTTAGCCAACTAAATAACAGTGTCAAAGTAAAACTATACTATTTAATCAGAAATATATTATTCACTAAATCACACCTCCTATTTTATTCTTATATAACAGTTATGCAAGTATTAGATCATATTTTATAGTTAAGTTAAAGAAGCAGGTTGATAGAAATTATTTTTTAATTCTTTTTTATCTGTAGCATAACCGCTCATTGTTAAAGTTAGCGAAAGAATTTTTGAATGAATACATTTTGTATGAATAATTTTTCTTAAGGACGTTCGAGATATTGTTTGCAAACAGTATTATCTTTCATGATTTTCCGTTTCCCGTAAAACCATGCGCCGACACCGACCAAAGCACAAAAGAATCATTTCGAGTACTCGGCCGGTGGTTTATGACACGTGCACTTGAATTATGGAAATTGATATAACAGCGGGAACAGCTTTTATATCACTTGGCCTCTTGAGCCATCAGATGTTTTTTTTATTTACTTTCCATTGAATTCGCGAACCGTAATCCGCTTTTATATTTCAGTTTTCAGCATCGACAGGTTTTTGTTCGACGTTTGCAAAATGGTATGGACACTGATGTTGTTCTGTACTATTTATCGGGATGAATAAAACGTGACGAGCGCCTGTCTAAATTTGATCGTCGCCCTTCCAAATATTCATTATGATATTTGGAGGACTGAATCGAAGATTTTTTAAGCGCATATTGCATTAATGCTTAACAGCTCTTTAGGTATCTCGTTCGAATGCAATTGCATTAGAGTAATCACTTACTGCAGTGGTATTCCGTTGACCTTCTTACAATTGCATCACGATCTTGAGTTGCTTGTTATAATCTTCGGCCAATGCTATATGTAGAGGCTAGCTGGCAGAAGACAGGTCTCGCTTCAATCTAGTCAACAATGCGATGAGGGAATTGTGATGAGCCAGTGAGTGGAAGCAAGATAGAAGCAAGCAATCAACCAATGAAACAATCGTAAGGTCGTGTTCACTAATCTGTATAATCGCATTAGAGTTATACGCGCGAATACACGAAGAAAATAAATGCACTGTTCATGCTCGGTTAAGCATTCAAATTCTGCCGATGTAATGTGATTACTACTGTAATTGTTAATGGTAATGTCCTAAATATGGCAACTTGTAGAAATGGTATAAACTCCGGATTTTATGGATTTATTACAAAAATGAGTAGCAATTTAAGGTAGTATTAAGCATAGTATTAGCATTAGTATTATTGAGGACAATATTAAATTATTATGAAAATTTAATTAAATTGGTGAGTTATTATTTAATTATTATGGGATTAGAATTGGATATATTTATTTAGGGGGTTTAAAATAGTAATAAAGCTTAATATTATAGGGTTAATATTAAGGTTTCATTTAAAATAAATTAATTTGACTGAAAATCTTGTATTTATTTGATGAAACTGAAAATTAAGGGATTTTTATTCAGTAAAAAATTATCTTTAGAAATGATAATAATAACTTGTTTTGTGCACTGGTACCTGGTTTGCATTAAAAACACTAAATAATAAAAAAATGAGGAAGCTTTTTTGAGGAAAAAAAAATTAGTAAAATTAAATTACATTATGAGTAGCAAATTACTGTATTTTACATCGTGCTGCCCTAAAGGTGTAATGATGGAATTTCTTTAATTATTTGCAGCCAGCATTTTGTATTCTGAAGGCACTTTAAATCGACGCTTTCATTGAAATTTTGTGCTGCGAACTAAATTTGCTCAGATATAAAGAACATTTTATTTTATATTATTTATAGTATAGGTTATATTTGATATACGTCGTATTCAAGCAGAGTGGAGAATCGAGAACAAAAATATCAGTGAAAAATAAGAATGACATAATTCACTGTCGATCAGAAAATCCATTCACCTCACCATAATAACTCTAGACTGATGAGACGTGCGTGGAATACACAGCTAGTATGTCTGTCGACGTATCTCGAGTCTTTTCTTTCAAGAAATGCCACTATCAAAAACCGTGATGCAGATTCGAAAAGTTTGATTTTATAGGGAAAATATAGTCGAAAAAATACAATTTCGGAAGTATATCTCGTTGTTTTTTCAAATGCCCATTTTAAAATTGGATTTTCTGCGAAACGAGATTTGACGTGACCAAATTTCACTCCATATTTTTTTTTATTTTCACATGCAAAATAACTTTCTGTTGATTATACCACGCGCGTTCAGAACGTGAGATGGTCAAATGCATGTGACTCATGGGGAATTTTCGAATCCTATATTCCGGGAAAAGAAATCTCAAATGATAAAATCTTATTCAATATTCCTTTATCACTTTTTATATTTATATTCTTTCTGGCTCGATACGCCGCGCGCTGGCTTATTCAGTCCAACAGGGCAACAGGTTTTAACTCTTTGATTCCTGGAAAAAACTTTATCGTCAGCTTTCTTCGCTTTTTCAATATAGAAGCGAAGTTTACGGTACTACTAAGTTTATCTCGTTGAAAATATTATCCAAATACAGTGTAACAATAAACCTCGCTTCAAAGTTTGAAGTCCTATTTTTACAATCTAAAGTAACTTCAGAATTTTATTTTCTTCGAAGATGTTTTAACGAGTAGAAAACTGAACAAGCAAAATGCAGAAAATCAGAAGAAAATCAACAATAGAAGATAAACTCTTCGAAATTTTAATAACTGGCCTCGTCAACACCTGCATCCTTATCAGGGTCTTGATCCGCATAAACGTTTCACGTCGATTAATTGACCTTGTTCCAGCGCAGCGGGTGGTTAAAGTTTGACGCATAATTGCGAATTGAAGGCAAGTTAGCCGGAGATTTGCTACAAGATTCGCCGTGTTCGTGCAGTTCGAAGGGAATTCGCTTTAAAGTCCTCGAAAGCATTCGCTAGCGTGTACTATCACGCGAATTTCTCGAAAACGTTCGACCAATCGCACGTGTACTCGATCGAGCATGTATCGCGCTCATAGAATCCAATCAGTCGATCGATAAAGGGCACGGAGTCTCAAAATGTTCTTTTTAAAACGTGTGTACATTCAGCTCCCTTTACAAACCCTTCGGGAGTTAAAAGGGATTCTTTTAGGTGCGTCTCGCATACGTAGAAGCGATCACCATAAAAAGGCCTCGATAAATCTGAGAATAAATCCCGGGGTCAGAGATGATATCGAAAAACATTTGAGAGGATGAAATTCGTGAGCAGAAAGTATGTCTTATCTGTCATAAACTGCGATGAAGTCGCGTACACCAGTGGCAGAAATAGAAACGTGACCTAAGGGAGAGTTGTAGCAGAAAGTTTCCTGTATTAAATGATTATAATAATAAATATCAAGTTGTTGCGTATGAAATATCCTATTTCAGAATGCAAATGTTACGAAGCACTTTTTAGAAGTTTACTATACACTATTTTACAGTTCTTATTTGGATATTTCGAATTTGCTTATTCTGTGCATTACGAGAAAACAAAAATGTCCATTTTTATATTAATATACTTTTTTTTATATATGATGACGACTCTTATCATTGCATTTGCCTTTATCGTTAATGGAAATATTTTCAACTTTGAAAATGTGAATAATTACAATGATAGGAAAGAATATATATATGTTGGTTTCAATGGTGCTTACTTTGATCAATAAGTTTTATTTAGAAAAAGTTATTTGTTTAACTAATTGTTAAAAATCTGAGATTTCATATGCAACAACCGCAGATATTTGATCCCAGATCAAATGCCAGATGAAAATTTGTGAAAAACTACAAATAAAACTATGAAATAGGAGTAAAATGGAAATCCATTTCATCTTCTACCGTTTTCAATATGTTGACAAAATTCTTTCGACGCTTTTGCTGTTTTATACTTCTCGAACTCATCTTCCGTATAAATGCATAAAGTCCACAGTGTAGTGATGAACTTAACACCGCTTTGAGGGTAAAACTTTTCGATGCAGAGTTGGAATAGTTTTATAGGATGTTTAAATCGGATCAATCATTTGAAATTCGGTTAAAGGAAAACCTATGTTGGCGGATTTAGGTTAGCTTTCGCATTTTATACTGCAACTCTTTCCTGAACGAAGTGTTACGAGCGGAATCGAGGTTTATATTTTATTTCATCGGGAAGAAGTTGTTAGTTAGTAACATAAACCGAGCTTTGCCGGGAGATTAAACTTCCCAACACAACACAACGAATTATCTGTATAATTGAATTGTATCACCAAGTATACAATGCAGAAAACTATAGCATACATGCATAAATCAGCTTTATACCTCAATTAATAAATGCCGATATTGAATAAATTGTAAATCGGCTTACATTTTTCACGCACACGATTCGGTGAACTCTGTGTGCCCGTATTGAATGAAACTGCGCGCGAGACGAACAGGTAATGTCACTGAGTCTGCATTATTGCAATCTGCAATTTTACTTTACAAAAGATTTAAATCAGATTTATCTGAATGAGGTAAACGTACGAGCTACATTTTTACATCGGTGTTGAAACTATATTTTCAAAAATAGACGATTCTACATACCAATCATTCTAGATATTTATAAGGAATTTTAATATAAATATCGCTTATTTAAAAAAATTGTAAAAATTTAAAAATATACAAAAAAATACAATAGAATTCCTAATCTATTCAATTCTATCGAAGAATCAAAATTGATAAATAAAATATAACGATTTATGACTGTCCAAACCACTATAAAAATGTTTTTCTCATTCGCTATGTATTTATTTTGTTGAAAGTATTGAAAACATTTCGTTGCATCGCGTATTCGACGTGCCAGAATTAAAGCAGTAATAATATAATTCTGGCTCCCTGTTAATTGCAACAGGAACACGGAGACTCGCAAATTTTTCTTTCATCGTGAGGTTCATAGTCTGTTTAAAAGAACCAGCACTCGAATCTGTTTCCTCTCTGAAGACAAGTTTCCCCTAGACCCGCGGAAAGTTTCATTCCTCAGGACGCCTGAACGGTGCTCGAAGGCCCTGAGATCAAAGGGAATGATAAAAGCGGGATAATAAATAACGGGATGAGGATTTTGGTAAAACTGTTAGGTACAGATGAGGCTTAGAGAAAGGGAGGAATCGCCTCGTCGAAATTAGCAACGGAATATCACATGACCCAGATAACGGATCCTCAATTACAACAGATATTATCATGCTTTTGTTGGAATCTCAGATTTATAACCACCTTTGTACGACGTTAGAATTTTCAGCTTTGATGAACAAAGTCATATTACATACGAACACTACGGATTTTTATGCAAAATAAAGATTGTCTGCATTAACTGCAAAATTCAAGAGCAAACTACATTTGTATGTTTTTTAAATAATTTTAAGGGAATAAAAAAGTAATGCAGCAGTCTTTTAAAATTCTTTATTTGCTAGAAACAATTGCTGCAACTATACACTGCTTGAATTAAATCCATAAAAATTCAAGAAAGTGGGAACATAAGAAATAAGATATTATTTAATTATTAAAACAATTTGTTCAAAACAGGAGACAAATTATAATTGAAACATAGTATGAGACTTTTCGATTAATACACTTTATTGCGTTTTAAAATAGAATGTGAAATGCGTTTGATCGTATAAAAATAATTGCTGCAAACATCAGCGGCGATCGAGAAAATTGATGATAGTTGAGAACGATCAATGGCAGAAGTTACGATGTCTACGCGAAGGGTGTTGAAGATAGAAATCAGGAGGAGCTGGAACTTGAAATGAAATACGGACACAGGATGAGTCAAGATAAAGGGCGAATGAAATAGTTACTAACGATAAGAGATACGACGTAACGTCGTGGGAATTCCCCTCTTCGTTCTGATATTAGAATATCTAGATGTAGGAAAAGTCAAGCTCGAAAAACCTTGTTTTTCGTATCTCGCCGAAATACCTTCAAGATAAAATAATGAATAAACACGGCATAAATAACGGTATGCAACGCAAATAATTATTACTAAATCATTACAGGAGAGCATAAATTATTATCCCAAACTTAAAATCTATAGAGAGCGGAAACAACACGAATACACAAATAACAATTCTTGCAATTGTTCCAAATAACTTAAGCTCTCTTCCGAAGTCATCCTCCATAAATTAAATCAGATAATTAAATATTGTTACGAAACTCTGTCGAAATTTGATTTTTCGTTCATATTCATTTTAATCTAAAGAAACTTGTTCTATAAAAATTACAGAATTGAAGCATTTTCGTAATTTCAATAATTGTAGAATAACAAATCAACTACAGCATTGTTTAACCCTCCGAGTGCTGCACCGGAGTCATTTTTGACCGGGAACATCCAAATGGTCATTAAAGTACTCAATTTGTGGCAATTAAACTACACGAGATATCATGCAAAGTAAATTTTTAAAAATTATTAATTAGAGCTGTAAACGGTCCTAAGCATTTCCAATTATAAAATAGCTACAAAAATCGTCCGTTGTCCGAGGTGACCGTTAAACAACTGGTTTTGTATTTTTGGATAATGTAGTGTACACGTTCCGTAACCTGAATGGCAAAACTGATTACAGCTTCGCTCGGCAGGAACGGTATAGTTCGGATATTTCGCGCGTAGACGTTGCAATGCATACACGTCAGCGTCGTTTTAGAGTCATTTCTCAATTGCCAAAAGCTATTTTGTTTATGATGTAAATAAACCAGAGCACGGTGTTCGTATATTGTGCGGCACAGAACATCTCGAGACATCGGAAAATGTTGGGGGTGGAATAAAAGACTTGGAGTACCATGGAGGATTCTGGCAACTATTGGAATAGCGACATCGGTAGCGCCTGTAAATGCTGCGATTCGTCGAACGCGATAAATAAAGCTGGAAGACCGCCATTCGTCTTCCTACGGTCTCCATCGTCTGAACGATGTTACGTGGATGGTTTTGTCAACGTAAATACACATTACGATTCCAACATAGAGTAGCGCTGTACGATATATTTTCGATTTTAATTTCACCACGATGCTACTTCATTTGCGTGGAGTGTACACTCGATTAACTTAATAAACTACTTGAAAAATAATTTATTGGTGTGTTATTGTAATTTCTAAATAAACCACTCGGTTTAAAACAATGATAAAGAAATAAATAAATATGTATTGACGTGTGAGAGAGAGAAATTTGATGCATTTATAATAAAAATGGGTAGGTTTAATTTAAGACAGTAAAAATATTTGAGGAATTTCAATATATATACAATTATATTATTTTTAACCTGTCAAACATACTCAACACGAAATGAATTATTTATTTCAGCCCAGCTTGTTGTGCTATCCAGGTAGAAAGTTTTTATTTTGCATAAAGATCCACAGTCTGCTAATAAGAAGCTTTTTCGATGTTATGGCATTGGGAAACATGAAGATTTTAGTACAGAGAATAGGAAAACAGTTATTTAACGCGCTGTATAATTTTACTTTGATCGGCTAGTATCAGTTGATCCGTTTTCGGTGTTTTATACCGTTTAGTCTAACTACTCTAATTCAATGTCATCACTTTCGCGGGCTGTGACCTTATACCAAAAATTACGATATAGGAACAGTGAGGTGTGGTCTAATTCTAGCCGAAAGGCTACATGCATTTCGGGTCCGGTAACTTAATCTAATCGGTAGCGCACCAACTTCTAGAAAAGGGTCACAGACGGGTCAGAGCATGAGGCGAATGAAGTGGCAAACTGATCTAGCAAAATCTACAAAATACTTAAAAATCTAAGAAACGTAGGAAGCCAAATAGAAATTTGCTTTTCCCTTTAATAGTTCCCTTAAATTCTTCACATCTTCCTACTGTTATATGTTTCACTTTCTTGTCGTGTATAAAATCTGCAATCTTGTACTTAATAATGCAAAGCAAAAATGAATCATTTAAAAACAAAGCTAAAACATAATATAAAATCTAATAGACTTACTTAATATACAAGAAAATATAACTAAAGGAGAATGAAAATTGCCTCAGCTCTACGAGGTCTTTTTCATCCAATTTAGAAAATTCAAATTATTCAGAAAAAGCGGACTGTAGCTACTATGCTTATCACTATGTAGATGTGGCATAGAATAAGCTTCAGGTAATCAGCAATCTTTCCCTGTACCTTTTTTACAGAATTTTTTGGTAGGAAACAATGCATCAAATAAATTGAGTATAATCTGACAACGATTAATGGTCTAATTGGGATCTGATAACGATAACAAACGTTGCGGAGGACACGTCACTCACAAGCTCGCACGTAAATACTGCGGGCAGCGCATATATCACGTACGGTAACATTACATATTAAAATTCCGCGACAGACAGTTTTCACCGGTATAACGTGTAATTGCTGCATCCGGAAATTCGTACTTATCGAGTACACGCGGTACTTCGATTACGCGGATTCGACTAGGCATTGCGTGTCGCTTTTTTTCGCCCGTGGCAAGAGTAAATCAGGTTCTCTTTTTTAAATGCATGGCGTACAGCAGCCGAGCCGAACGCTCTCAAAATAACATTTCACCATCACAGCGGCTTTGCAGGATAAATCCTGAATAAAATAATACCCTTGAAAGAAGGATTGCTCGTGTTCGATCTCGCCTCAATGAATCGTTCTACTTAACGATGCTTCGGCATTTGCGTCCACAAGGTGCAGCAATTCGATTTCGTTTCTACGAGTAAATTGTCTACATCCAGGAAAGGATAACGCCGAGGTTCATTTTCGAATTTATACCGGTGAGCCATCTATCCGAACTTTAACCGCATTATTGGTTTGGAAAGTTATGAGTCCGTGTAACTTTAAACTAGAAATAGTTCACCGCACGCTGTTTGCGTTATCGCGTTGAGTTTCTAATGATGCGTTACAAAATTGATTCAGACACATAAATTCGGCAAAATTGAACGTTAAAGCGAGTAATTGAGTTGTTGCAGTTTCGGCGCGGCGACGCGGCGACCGCAACAATATGGTTAACTGTTAAATGGGGACGTCCAAGAAACATTCTACACGGTGCTCAATAGTAATAATGATATATTGTATGTGTGCGTGTCACTGGAATCGTGGAAGAGAAAATTAGAAAATGGGAGGAGTAATATTTATGCCTGTAGTACTTCTAAAGCAATTCTTATGTGCTCCTATAATACACATATAACATTTTTTTTATAAAACCACGTACCTACTTTTACTACACGTTTACTATATGTAAATTATTATAAATTTGTACATGAACTTTGTAGTGTATAATTAAATTATATATCAAGCTTCGTGAACTGTATGTCTTGGAATGTTATATAAATAGTTCGATGTTTTGCCACAAAATAAAAATTCTGAGATAGAGAATTACAAATTCTGACATTTTTAATATTTGACTAATTCAATTATTATTTTTAATACTTCACAGATATTGGAATTTGATCATACATCCAATAATTGAAATTCTTCATAAATAACATTGAGAATAAATGCCCCAAGGCTAACGATACAGGATGATGTAGAAAACCATGTAATCCTTTACAATATACGCAGTTTACAGAGACGGAGAAGATAAAAAGAGGTACAGTATTCACAGTTTACAGACGGAAAGAAAATAAAAAACTCCGCACGTTTACGATTATGGCTCCACCATTTCTCCACGGTTATATGTATCTACTAACTTCACTACTAAATCTGAAGCATCCGCTCGCGTTCCTTTTCCCGAAAGAAAAACTCTCGTACATCGATCATCGACTGAACGATCAAATATTCTTCTGCGGTAGTGTATCGGCTATAGATCATCGATATCGGGTCACAAAAATATATCGTCGTCGAGGGGTTCAATGTAACGAATGAAAAAGAAACCGCCGCGCCGGGTTTATGGGACGACGCGCCGTTATGTCGATAGCAAATCATACTGTGTCAAAATCAAATTTCAAGTTGTTTTAATTCACTGTGGATTTTACGCATTTATAACAAAACTTAGTAGTTCTGATCTAAAACGCAATTATAATCGCCTCTACAATATCAAAATTTATTTCGTTGGGATATACTCGAATAAATCGAATTTTCTTGAGGTTGTTAGAATTTAAAAATGATGAAATGACATCCAAATTGATAAATTTTAACTTTCTAGCTTCTGATTACATTACTTTTTGATTTGATTTAACATTTGTTAAAGCACTAAATGACGATCGTTTCAACCAAATCAATGCCGACAGCCAACATGTGAGCAACGTTTATAGAGCCAACAATAAGAATATTTTTTTCGTTTACGTGAAACAGGCGACGCACCATGTGTTCTCTTTTAGCCCCGGACATTCGTAAATGATTTCCGAATCTGCGCGTGACGTCTTCCCCAATCACCGGGTCTGACTGTCAAGGGGTAAATTCTAGTGACCCGGTCTAACCGCTCGATGCACCCCAATATTTCAAACCGTCCCGGAATTTGTGTGTGACAACTGAGTTATGGCTATCTCGGGGATCTTCGCGGGCTCTATCGTCGAATGGTTATGTAACACACCGCGGATTTCTGTCCGGGGTGCCTCGGCGGGACGCGTGCTTGCCGGAAAAATTATTTATAGCCGTGGAAAAACGTTCCGTTTTACCGTCACGATTTTTTCCTCGGTCCGGCACGATATGACCAAACAAAGACGCGTTGATTTTTTCCGAGTTCCGGCTCCGCCTACCATTTTTGTCGGCTGCTCCGCGATAAGGTAAAATTCGCTAATATTTGCGCAACTGCGAACGGAACTTCGCAATTGTCGAATATTTTCAAAAGCCGTCCCGTATTCTAATCGTGAGAATATTCCCCGAGAATGAGATGGAAATTAAGCGAAACATTTTTTTCGGTCGAAAGGGCCGCAAGCAAGGACACGTATTTGTGGAACGAACAAAATGGTACCGTGCGGTAAGGTTCACGGGAGGTTGAGCTATCGCTCGCCGATTTGTTTACAAATCGCACCCACCCATTTGATTCCGAGACGAAAGACGCTTTTATCGGAGCAGACATTTTTCTGGAGCGCCCATTAGACACAACTATGTTGCGTCAGTCCCGAGGAAGATACACGCTAATGAATACCCAAGGTCGCTATCAAAATTTCAGGATTGATGAAACTGTTTGGACGATCGTCTTATTTTTACTGCGAAGTTTGATAATATGCGAACCACTGCGTCACGATTTATTCATATGCGAAGGTCACGTCCACTTTGTGTATGTTAGGGACATCTACACAGATCGATACATAAATATAGCACGTAAATTATTGATTATTTTCTTGGATGCACTTGACGCATAATATGTTCCTGTTTTGGAGTTATTCGAAATTTGTACATATAGATATAAACAATTAGAATTTTTTCGAATAATATATATTTTTATTCATTTTTCTTCATAGTTCCATTTGTAATTGTTCTTAGCAGATCTACCTTATTTTTAATAATTTCCCTTAAAAAAACCGAACTTCGTTTGAACTTCGTGTTTGTCGTTTATTTTTAGACAGCTATTTAAATTTTGATATTACATTATGAAAATTCTAAAAATATTCATGACCTTTCTACATATTGGTTTCAGTTAAACAATCGAACTATGAGTAGAACTTAATTAGCGAAGATCTAAGTCATCAAGGGTACCATGTCTGGTGCAGAAGCCGAAGCTTGCACATATTACGAAACTTTAGGTAATTCAACAAAGAACATGATAAGAGTTTAACGAAGCTTTCGGAAACGCCTTTGTTAGAATATTAAATTACCCGAGAATAATACTTTACTAATATGCACTTAAGAATCACACCGTCTTGGTAAGAACTTCAGTGTCCAATATGAGACTATAATGTACTTTAATTTGTTCGTCCCTCGGTCTAAAGTAGTTATCAAACAATCGAAGACAAAGTACGAGCAGGGATTTAATGAACAGTGTGTTAAAAGTCAAAAGTCAGTCAAAAGTTTCAGAAATTAGTGGAATCCACTTACGCCTTTAAAGCTCTTAATGGTTTTACAAGCAAAGCGAGAGTCTGTACAGAGCATGGTGGTGCTATTTAAAAGTTATACATTATAATAAATATTTTATTTCGTATCAGTTTCTACTGCACCTTAATATCACTGTGTTCTTCGAATTTATTTGGCAATTCGCATTTTAGAAAGCTTTGTAGTGTATATATGTATACATATAGTTTTATACTTCTGAAAAATCTAAAACATTGTTGCTATTTATACTTGCTTCTCTTTTCTCAATATTTCAAATGTAGGATGTACATTTTAACTGTTTCATTGTAAATATATGTGAAATATAGGTACCAGAACATCGAATTTGTAAATAACAATGAAGCTAAAAGTTATTGCTTTTCGTAGATAGAATGCAAAACTGAAAAGAAAGTATACTTTTATTTAATTCCAGTTTCTTGAACAATTTTTATTGCATAACGTCACGAACAACACCCACGAAATATTCATTCCAGGCGACACACGATAATAAAATGAAAACATAAAAATAAATAAAACTGTAGAATTAGTAGAATTCTAAGGGGTGTGTACACACTCACTAAATAGCATAAGACGAAGCGATTTGAAAAGGAGGAAAGTTAGCGGGCGGTTTGAGAGGATTCATACTAAGACCTGCTCTTCAAGTTTACTTTCGCGTGGATACACATTAGCTTAAGGGTGCTGCTCTCGAAAGTTGCTCTTGAAAGTAAAACTTGCTGGTGGATACACCCTCGAAAGCCTCTCTCCGAATTCTTAGTTTCCGATTGACTTCGTTCTCGCTCTCCCTCTCTCTCTCTCTCTCTCTCTCTCTCTCTCTCTCTCTCTCTCTCTCCTGGGTATTAATTACTCTTCGAAACCCTAACCACCAGGCGAACGAAGGTGTGCGAGGTGCTGTCGAAAATTATTCTCGCGCGGATACGCAGCGTAACATTTCAAGTCTTGGGCACTATTCTGAGAAACCTAGCTACCCACGTAATTCTATGCACTATGCTGCGATATTGCAGACAAGAGTTTCCCATATTTCACTCGGATAATAAGATTTATTACTTGCCGGAAGTATGTATGTATCTAATAACTGGACTGCGGATGCTTATGCAAATATATACTTTTTATGGGCTATTTCGCCGGAACTTGAATGGAAGACACATTTTTTTACCACATTATGGCTTCCGACGTGTTTGAAATGAGATGCGAACCTCGCGGGACTTTATTAAACATTTTATTGTACATTGAGATCTAACAATAGAATACAATAAAATATTTTAGGGGACGTCCTCGCTTTATGTGGTTAATGTTATTTACAGAATATTAAACTGGATTACATTAATTAATTTATGTAAAGTCAATAATTTGATACGTACTCACCATTATCGAAATAATTGTTCACGCAAAATACATGAATAATTATTACAAACAATGCTTTGTTTGCTTACTCAAATACTTGCTGTTACGGAACTTATCAAATGTCGTTGGTAAAAGCTACTTAAAGTTTTCATACATAGTAAAATCACTTCATTAACATTTTTATAAAATACTTTTATGATTATCTAACACATTGTATTCAATACATTTCTAATGTTCACATTCCCGATTTTGATCGTGACTTATATCTAGTCCCATCTGATTAACAACTAAATTGTTACAAAATGAATTATCATCTAAACAAATCAAGATTAGAAAAGATTATTGAGAACAATAAAACGAATACCAAAAACACGAATGCCAGTGCTTAAAAAGAAAGGGAAAGGGACAGAAGACAGGAAATATGATAAAGTGAGATAACCGAGGAGGGAGAAAATAAGAGAAAGTGATAAAGTCATAAAGAGAGATAGGGGTTGGCGAGGGTTCTGGTTGGTAAATACATATAGTTCGAGGATGGCCAGGCTAGCAGGAGTCCTTGGAAGAAAACGTTAGATAGAAGCCATTGCGGAAGAAGTTAGGGGAAGTCACGGAATGGAGAAATCCGAAAAGCTACAAAGAAAATATGATGTAACTTACAAAACTCCACGCGAACGAACTCTATGTCCAAAAGCCCATATTCACGCAAAGCTATAAGAAGCATGAAGCACAATGAAAAAGAACAAAACCATGGCTGCAACATAATTTGTCAATTTAGGGAAATTCCCAGTGGTAGACCAAGAAGTTTAACCTGAAGTCAAACATTAAGGGTTCCGCGAAGCCACCAACTGTCAAAATCGGATGAAGGAACCAGACTTTGCCAAATGCAGATCAAATGCATTCACCGCTCGGGACTAAATTCATATTCAGTTCTGCTGAATCTCGTTCTTCTGGATCTCGAACAGTAGAGCTGCTTCATAAACATGTGCCTACGAGGCGCACTAATACATGTGATCTGCTCGGCAAGCGAACTTCACCTGCTACCAAGTGCTCGATGCACTGGTCCCGGATTCGTTTAGATAGCGAGATTTATTACCATCCGACACCTGAACTTCCGGTGCATCTAACTGTCCCGACATTCCCTGGTTAGACTACTAGTGTACCCTCCAACCCTTTCGACCATTCGTACCCTTAACCGCACGACCCGATCACCGATCACCCGGGACACGAAAACCCTTTCACGTGTCTGTTTCTTACCTCGGTCGTCCGCGTTGCTGTTCAATTTACAACCAGTCACTGAAGTCCCCGGGAACCGCAACCGTTTGGAATACTGCGACGATTTCATTTGGAATGGTCTATCAACGCTTTACCCACAGTAAATCTAGTAACCACTTGCTTTGTGACTTCTTTCGGAATTGGAACTACAGTAATGTCTCGACATAGGGTCACCTGCCCAGTGAACGAACATAATTATGACGCCCTCTTCATGTTGCATTTGAACACAATATTATTTTTGACGAAACCTCCGGTAAGCTGTATTTCATAAATATTTTAAATAAAAAAATGCTGGGCTTTAAAAAATAAATAATTTCAATGAACCGACTGTACAACGACTTTTTAATAGGATTGTTAACGTTTATACAACAACCAATTTTCACTGTAAAATAACGTAAATAAATTCAGTCACATTTTACATGTTTTGGTCATAAAAAGATGGGTTGTTCACCAATTAAAAATGTCTCTTTCATAAAGGGAAGAAATGTGGCGTGCAGTTAATTACAGTTATGCTCAGTTGCAGTGAGTTCTATAGCTACATTTTCAGAGTTCATATCTCATGTTTCTACTGACTGAAAAATTTATTTATGTCCAAATTGACTGAAGAACCGTCACACCAATTACAAATTTCGATGGGAATGGTGCTGATTATGGAGTATGATTGCATTATTATCAAACATAATTATTCAAGCATAACTATGACGCTATGAAGTTATTCTCCTAAACCGCTTATTATTATTCGAGTGAACTTCATTGTTTTAATACGGTCCGAATGGATTTGCATAAATTATAATTAATCTACGACTGATTGATCAAGCACCATATTTTAGTTTTCACCGCAAGTAGGAATCAAAGATATTAGCGACGTTGATGACGTTGAAAGAGAAACGATCAAAAGAGAAAGCTTCGGAGCAATTTTTCTTCCGGTTCGTTCGTTCATCGTAACCGCGGGTCAGAAGATGATCGATGGAGGAATAAGCGTAATCTTAATGGAACAGTGGTAGTAACGAGGGATAAAAATCGCCTCGAGGAAGAGATTCTAATTTTATACCATTTCGTCTTATCAAACTCCCCCCGACATTTATGAAACATTAAATTGACGGGGACATATTCGTCGCCGGAAATGGACACTACGATTCGTACCGTTCGTAATTTTTCGTGTACGTATCTCGTACATCTTCTCTGTAATTTATGTTCCCAACTGTGGGTAATACGAATTACGGATTAAATCATTTTAATTGCTATTGTTCCCGTTATTACTTCCAATTAGGGACCATTAAATTAGAAGAACTGTCCCGGCGAAATAACAAAACGTTTTAGTTATCATGGTACCTCTACGTGTGTCACACACACGGTGTGTGTAATGAAGCAGCTCGGTTTATTATGGAGCACGAAGTTAATCGATCGTTTTGGTAAGCCACAATAATTGTGCAGGAAATTGATAATAGTAATATATCATTTGTTCTATCGTCTATCAGCCGCGGTTAATTAATTCTGCGATTTGGCTAACGCGTAAATGGAAATAGATTGTCGAGGAAAACTTCGCGTCTACTCGAATTACAGGATTCAGCTAAGTGTATCGAAAACAACTATTTAATTACCTTACCTATTGTTACGGGGACAGCTGATAATGGCCATTAATTGTGTGAAACTGCAATTATCATATGTGATTCTAAATGTCCTTATAATGCACCACCATTAATTTAGTGAAACTAAAAGCTGCAGAGAGAGAGAGAGAGAGAGAGAGAGATATGTATTATGGCAAAAGTTATTTATTTAAAAATTTGGACTGCTCGAGAAAATATGGTAAAATATATTTTTCATCAGCTGGATCTTCGCAAATAAAATATATCTTGTTAATTAGTAGTTGTACAAAAATTATGACCACTTGATTTAAAAATATATTACAATCATATAATACAATCTATTCAAAATGATATTAATGTTTAGATAATCTGATATAAAATTATTGAAGACCGTTGAGTGCACAAAAATTATGACAACTTGTCTCAACAATATTGTATTGCATTAATATTTATTTACAAAGTGTTTTGTCAGAGGTTTGACAATGTTCATCATAGCGAATGTTTTCCCAACTTTGAAGATTATACAAGTGATTATAAATTGAAATTAGAGACACTCCTGGTGATACATTAGTTGATTTATTGATTTCTAAGGTACGGAGAGCCTGCAGGAAGAGAGTAAAAGTTGTTGACCTGCGAGCAGTTTAGTGTATCAGAAGAGCCCGATAGACTCCAAATTTGTCAGTCATTTACATGACAACGTAATCCTACTGTGCCAAGAATTCTTGGGACGTAGACGCTCGAAACGACAACAAAAAACATGCTCTCCAGCATAAAAGCATCGACGCCCCTTTGATATTCTAGAGTCTCCCGGGTCATACAAAGCATTTTATGATGGATAGACTTCAATCGGATTACCCTTTTGCATACTGTTAAACCTGCTCCTATCTATGCTCCTCCTTACAGTTCGTGTACTTTTTGCCTACATCCTTTTTCCTTACATCCTCTGTGCACGTGTTCATTAGCGTAATATTCACCTAAATATAGTCATATTATTATCTTCTGCAATTATATGTAATTGAAACTGAATTTCATATTTAATCTTAATTTTAGAAGTCGATGAACTACAATATGAGAAATTGATTTACTATCCATGCGAAGAATAATGTTGCCCATCGTTTTCGTCATCAGTTTATACCAGTCTCTAATGACTGAAAAAACTGTCGTATCACAAAATATTTTTTGCCGTTTATTCGTCCATTAATACTATCTAATAATGGCTTTAAATATTAATCTAATACCATTAATACCATTTATAATTGTATACAAAACATTTTTTTATGATTCTTTAATTAATTTTATTAGTATCTTATTGCATTGATTAATATGCATTTCGTTATTTGAAGTCATAATGAATGCCGCAATTGTATAAACATCCGCAATTCAGAAATAACAATGAAAGTAAACTCCCAGAAGACAGATGTGCGGCTTGATCGCAATACTATTTGACTAATTTGTTTAATTGTTGGTCATGCAAATGTTCTCTACTATCCCTGGATATAATGTTCTTAATTCTATGAACTGAATTCCAAAAGGGGTGGCGTGTTAAAAAAGGAAATTGCGGAATTGAACGAAAAATATTTTTGTACTATTCGGAGTAGGTACCTTTTTTTTACACCTTAAAGCCTGACACAAAGGCGAGAGTTTTAAATTGAAATTGTTATTGGATTTCTCTGTTTGAGCTAGTACTCGTAGTTTCGATTAGAATTACACCCGCCTCTGTTCACTTGAAACTTTATTTCTGCTCCGTGCGAACCGTCTTCAAGAATGAATTATTTCTTCGAAAATGAAGAAGACAATAGAGATTTCGTATTTCAATGATTAGATACATAATTATTAGATTGATATAAATTCTCGATTTTTATGCATTTATTTTTCACAGTTTAGAACAACAGTCAGGATTTTATATTTTTTGAACTCGGAGTTTTTATGCATTTTTATTAAACACGATGAAATGTGAGAATTATTGCTTTTATTCCCTGGCTGCGTGAATTGCAATAAGGAAATTTAATTAGAGAAATTGCAAGCCCATTTTACGTTTAATATTATCTGTATTCATTTTGTCCTGAAGGAGGATTTAGAAATACATCATTTTAAAACATTTTGTGAAGATTAAATACAATCGAATAATCATATTTAACCTGTACAGTTAAATCAACTTTCTGCTCATCCCGAGATTTAATATCGCTCGAAATCAAATTAAAATAACTTGTTTAACGCAGAGAAGTAGAGTTGTTTGAATGACGCTTCCAGAAGAGTTCATGTATTAGCGATGCGAAACTTTTTTATGCGAGTAGTTTACCCCATTCAGTTAGTATTTTCATTTCATAACGGAAACATCTCCGAGCAGTTTAACCAGCACTCTGCTGCTGAGAGATTGTGAAACAACGAGTTTTAATTCATTGAATGCGATAACTTAACATTTATGACATTTGTTATGGAAATTAAGCTCCCCTAAGCGCTGCGAACAGAAGCCCAATAAATCTCCCTCTGGTCTACTAAATTCTAAAAACGTCCACACAAAGAATTCGGCGTAAACATCGTACGGCTCTGTTCATTAACGAATTTTGGCAAAACAAACAAGCCACAAATATTTGGAAACACGTGTTTGCGATAAAAGAACATTCGTAAGGTGCGAAGCATTCGAACTATTCGTAAACACTGTTGTAATTTAAGAAAAAGATAATTTTATCATATTCATTTCATATACATACATGTATATCATTCACACATATACAATTCATATAGTACTCAATAGAAATTCACAAGCATTCTTTTTGAAGGAAATTTTTATTTTGCATAAACATCTACAATCTCAGTTCATAAATTATTTTCTTATTTGATATTTGAATTCTCCAACGTTACAACAGTTTGTTTCGCGTGAGATAAAGACAGTGAAAAATAATAATTGTTATTCGAGCCAGGGGAAATGTAAAAAATTGTTGTTCCGAGGAACCTAATTACTTTTACGATTATAAGAAACTCGAGGAAATACGTCTTGACGGGGCGCTCCTTTCTATTGCACGGTTCGGACTCATCTAATATTTGGCGATTGACCCTATTCAGTTAAACGCTTCCCATTTGTCACCCTTTTACTTCGCTCCCTTTTCCATGGGATGAGTTTGCCGGGAAAGGACCTTGGTCAGAATATTTTTTAACGCGGCGGGATTGAGGCGATACGTTTTAAAGCTATCGATCAAGAATGATATATTTATTTCCACTCGTGGACGGGAAATCCGAGAGGTATAATGAATCGGTGACATTTTAGACATGTCCATTTTTTTCGAACCGTGGGATACGGATCAGTCGATCCCGATCGTTGAATACAAACGTTCATCAAAAGTAAAAGAATTCGTATGGTTGGGCTGAACCACAATTCGCTGGTGTAGACGATACAAGTATAGTATATTTAGTATAAACTTATATTGTTCATATTCTTCATATTTTGATCATATTTATTTGTTTATATTGTTCGTTAGTTATCATGTTTACTCTTATGTTCAAATTAAGTGTCTACAGAAGTGTGTTATTCTGTTATCCTACTCCGAGATCGGTGCGTATTTTGTCTAACAAATTAGACGCTCGTAGCCTCTTCCTCATAGTTTGGCTTATCCAATTTCCTTATACAATTTCATTACTCTACAACGCATTGTTAGATTAGCATTCTTAAAGACTAGAGTAGTTTTAGACAACTGTTAGCTTACATTTGACTCTCTTATCCACATTTAGTAAAGACATACAAAGTAAATTTGATTGTAGAATTAGGTAACAATTTGAATGTAACCTGTAATCATTTCATTATCTGTTGATTTTAATGCTCATTTAAAAGTACATGTTTCTTTCTGTTTGAAATCCGTGAGTTCTTCTAATATTATATTTGCCAACAGTATTTCCATATTGTGTATCATATACAATATTTGAGAACATTCTGAACTACTAAAAAGAAATTTACTGGTTCTACTAAGTGTATTTCGATTTTTTCCAGACATAAGAATTATATGGCGAAATCGTCGATGGAATATCAGCGACGGCTGTTTCCTGTGGAAACGGTCTCCAAACCTTTCGTTCAAGGTAGATACACATTGTAATATCAGTTATCGCTTTCTGAACGAACTGTGCCATTTCACTCGACTTCGTTTAATTTAGAATAATTATCTATCGGCTGGAGTGTGAAACAATACGGGTGCCGTTTAATGAAAAGATAAATGGAATCGAAATATAGCCGTGACAAAAGAAGGTGTTGCGAAACAAAATAATTACTTTGTGAATTGCTTTCTTGAATCTTTCCAGACTCGCGAACGACCGTAGAACTGTCAAGCAATTTCTTTATGGTTTAATCCCTTGCTATTTTCTCCATGGCTACAACGACTGAAACGTTGTTATCCGCAAAATTGTCAAAGAAAAAGGTTTATTTCGTGTAAACGGAAAGGCATAACTTTCATTATTAGACTGCGTTTAAAATCTTCAATGCGAGTCTGGCTCGTTAAAGTACGGGGATGAAGAAAAATTGTGTTGGTTTCATAGTCTTTTACGCTGCGAAGAGTATATAGAACGTGTTTTTAATAATGACGCAGAAAATGTTCTTCTATTATACAACTTTTATCGGTTACGTTATTAAAACTGTAGAGGAAAATAGGAAAGCGTCGACCTCTAAGAGTATACCGGAGAACCAAGAAGTAGCAAAAATAAATTGCTCCTACCAAGATTTTTTATAACCCTTCAAAGTTTCAAGAATATTGAAATTTTAAATTTTATTATTTCAGATGTATTAACTGGGAGTAAGTTTTTACACAAATACGAGTAGATTAATTTTCTACATACTATCAAGCATATAATACAGCGATTAAAACGGATATACGATTATACGGTGCCTGTGGAAACAAAACGCTAGATAAGGTGTCGTTTGAGAGACGGTTAATAGGATTAAAAGTATTTTCCTCAAACTCCTTCGGAACATTTATACTGTTCATTTAAATGTTATAAATCGAGCCCTTAGACTATTTATAATACGAGCAAATTCCGAGAACTCTTTTAATTATATTTCCGAAAACTATTTTGGACAATTAATTAAAACGTCGTGCGATCATGTCGCACGAATTACCAAAGCTTATGTGCAACATCGGAAAGCTGTCCATTCGAAAGCGAAAATAGATGAGATATCATTTTAGGATCTTTTCCACAACTATTTCTGAGCATACGAGTGTTAATCATCATAATGACTTCACGACGTGATTAATTCCCTTGCGATTGCAGCATCTTTACAATGAAAAACGGAGTGCAACAAGCCACCGCGTGCCAGGTAATAATAAATATTTCACATCGAAGAGACGGTTCTAACCGAAATTGCGGGTGTTAGGCATCGCTGGTGGGATTCGTGAAATTTAATCGCGACCCCTGTTAAATTGAATATGTTATTAAATACTTGTAACCGTGGCGGTTGCGCGTTCATAAATTTCCTAATTACGGGAGCGCGGCCGTAACTGTCAAAATTCGTAGCCTGTCGCACACTGTCAATTTCCATTACACGTTCGGATCCCCGTATCCCGACTTTTCTCAAATGCAGTGATTCGCAGGTATGGTATCATGGATGCGCGGGCGAACGAAAGCAATTCGGATGGCTGTATTTATTTCCATAGATTATCGAGAGGTCATGGAATACATCAGCATCAGCCTATAGAAAATCCGACAATTAATTCTGGCACGACGGATGCCAATTCCGGTGAGGCCCAACACATCTTTGTGTTACATCGTTCGTTTACTGCACACAAATATTAAATACATGGTGCTACTACTTCATATACAGACAGTAACGTAATTTTTAAATCGAAATTTTTTTAAGACGTAGTCAATGAAGGTAGTCATTAATCTTTTGTAATCTAAACAAGTACGTCAGTTTTCGACTCAACGTGGGCAGTACAACCGGTATTAAGAGTATAAATTATGTAGAGGGTTATTAGCTGTACAAATGTATGAGAGATAGATAAAACATTATTCTACATTTTCATCAAACTTTTTAAAACCAAACTCTGCTACTAAAATTAAACTTTCATATCACGTAGGTTCTTTTTGTATATATCAAAATGTTCTTGCTAACACCAGCAGCAACAATCTTTAAAGCCTTGAAACAAAATTCTAGTGGTAACTTCAGAAACATTAAAATCAATTCTAACTGAAATCTTTTTTATACAAATTTCAGAATCATCGATTAAAAGCGTTCTAGCCGACAGGTGACAGCATATGTTCAATATTTTATACCCGATACCGTGAGGAACCTTCTCCCCGGTTCTTTCGGGGTTGGTCGAGATGAAAACCGCACAGTTTCCCGGAAAAACAGAATATCGAATACGGGACTACAAGGATGAGATTGAATGAGACAAAAAGCTTGGCAACGAACGACTGCGACGAAACATCCGTTGCGCCCTGGTATCGTCGAGCATCTGTATTTTCCCGAATCATATTGTGCCGTTCTCGTAATCGAGCATATAATACAGCTTCGAAATTTCCATAAGCTTTTAGCGATTGGATACACGGAACCTTATACGCTGGCTGGGCCGCGCATCTCGCCAGTGTGCATACATATTTGCTTAATAATTGCGGATGCGCCACTATTTCGCGCGTCATTTCAGCGTACACTGAAAATTCCATCCGGTCCTACAACCGGAAACGCAAGCAAAGCCCGGCTATTCACCGATGTCGGGAACACTTTGCTACTGTAAACCTCCGGACAGAGTCTCCCTTCGAGTGCGCTTTCTGCAAGAACCGTTCGACCGTCTCGAATAAAGTTCCGCAACCCATCGGAATTTTATCGGTATCCGGTAACCCGACGAGAGATTCTGGGCACGCGGATGCACTGGCATTAATGAATCCTATCGGCGAGCTGTTTTATTGCAGTTAATTACGAGAGGCAAGCGAATTTCGTAAATCCGCCGAAACGCTCGGTTTCGTAAACTGGAATTTTTTTACTTTCCCTCGTAATAACTCGTTCCGAAGTTAGGAAATATTGCAAAGCGTCCATTTTCAATTCTGCACAACGAGACGAAACATTAATTTATGTATTTAATCGTTCCAGGTGGTAACGTGATTTTTCCTTGTCGGGGGTTCCACCTCGAAACTGGTAAACAGTTACCGAAACTATTTTTAACGGGATATTTGAACAAAGTCTTTCATGTCGTTACATCCTCAGTCCTCACTTCGTTCTCCTTCGTTATAATTCACTTTTAATACTTTTCATGAAAGTGCAATGCATGTGATTGCTATTAGAGGATTGAAACAGTATTGTCAAAATATTTCGGAAATTTTCCGAGTGACAGTAGCACGGAGGATCGTCAGAATTCTGCGGCAGCTCGCGGAAGGCTGAGAACGTTGCCATGAATTGGCACAGTCAGTTTATCGGTACCGCTGGAACGCCAGCGATCGCTATGAAACCGGTGGGACTCGGAAAAGCGAGTGCGGTCAACAACGTCACCGTTAATGGACGGGAATGCGGATTCGCGAAATCTATGCGCACTTTTTTTTCCCATCGCGATCATTCCCGTTTGCTCGAGCTTTGCCACGTTTTTGTATTTTTCTTTTTCCGGATCGAAACGAAATTGGTATGTAAAACTCACCAGTGTTCGGGAGCGAAGCGGATCCGTAACGAAACTGTTCTCGCGTATCGGCGTACACGGTAGAAAATGTTTCACAAGAATCGAGGGTTGCACGATCGGAACGGGACGCGCGCTTCCACGATACTGGTTCCCGTCTCGCAGCACTCGCATCGCGATGCTTGAACGCAGAGCGCGTACTCGAGACGCCGACCTATCCTAGCCTATCGGGGAGCTCGGTCCACGTTTCACCATCGACATCCAGTCGAATTCGGGGGCCACACACGCGTGGTGCCTGGAACTTCACGCTTCTGCCCTTTTGCACGCGATGCTTAGCCCCTTTTTGCTCCAGCTAGCGTCCCCGTGTTACACGGTGGTCGGTTTGCCTGAAAATATCAAGTTTTGATGGTTATACCTCGTTCGGTACAAACAGACTAGTTTTAGGAGTCTCTCTTTTTACTAGGACAGAAAACAACCATTACAAAATTGTTTTCATAGGGCTGTGTCACTTGCTTTTATATTAGAAGTTGCTCAACAACATCGTATAATTCAATTATATTCTCATACACAATAGGATCAACTTGTTAGAGCCAGTTGGATAGATTGACGATTTTAGATTGGAACGGTCAACTATTAAATGTTAATGTTAATTCAATTATGTCACAGTGGCTGATCGAATTTCTACATTCACTTGCATAAATTGATCATTTTATATTGATACAGTCAATTGTTGAATGAAAACCTTCCTACATTGAACTCTTATTGATCTTCTATGAAATATTGAAGTCTGGGGATTGCGAATATATATGCATTTAGCTACACTGCAGGTGGTACCATTCGTCACGTGGATGAGGAATATGGTTGTCGTAATGTGGCACTAATAATTTGATCATTTACTGTATCCAGTCGAATTCGAGGGTCACACACACGAGCTGCCTGGAACGTCACGCTTCTGCCGTTTTGCACGTAATCGGTGGTCGGCCATTTTACACGGTGCTCGGTTCGATGACATATTTTGGACATACTCTGTTATTTTAATCATATAGATATTCCAATTAACATATCGTTGGTGCACAAGAATAGCGACACAACTCAAAAAAATAGATTTTCCAGGACAGCCATTTAAAAGTTTCTTGTTTCCTGCAAGGATTTTTAAAATTTTCAAATCTTTTTTGTAAATAAACATTAGTGTTCACCTTGTATGTCGTTCTTCCACATAAAAATATGGGGATTTTGCTATACATTTTTACAATAAACTCGAAATTGGACATTTTTGGGTTGCGTCACTATTCTTGTGCACCAACGATATATGTATACTGATCAAAATGATTTTTTGATAAATTTGTAATCTTTGTCCAGCATAGTCTAACCATGGTCGGGGATAATTGGGATATCAGCGGTCGGGGTTGTAAATATGGCTGCAACTGGCCAGTTGCAGGTGACTCCAAATGCAGAAATAAGCTGAAAGAAAAGAATAAAATTTTTTGATATATTTGCAGAAAAAATCGGGATTCGTCCGGAATGCGTGTATTTGCAAGAAGTAGCATCGACGAGTCATGAGCAGACAAATAGTATGTCGTACGTTGTACCATATACAAATCGATGAATCAGGTGATCTGAATCACATTTGTATGCAATAGTACCTACGTGATTTCGATGAATTTTCAAACTCAATTTTCTTAAAAACTAGTTTTCGAACAAAAAATGTTATTCCTTTCTTTAGATTTATTTTTGCTTGTATAGCTATACTAACCTAGAACAGTTGAGAAATGCTGAAATTATTATTGAATAATTGTGGCGCTATTGACGAATTTAATTTGAGTTGGTAAAATACTGTTGGTGCAAAAGTGAATGTCAAGTGTGGTTCTGATCATGAGTGGAGATGTCCTGATCATTTTGTTTTATATTTTTTCTCGATCCTGCTGTTTGTGTAATAAAGAGCTTTCTCCGGCAACAAAAAATTATACCGTCCATTAGTAACCATTTTCCATTAGTCTATCGGTCCATTAACAATAATATATTAAAAGAGTAATGCTGAGTGATATATGAAAAATTTTTTTAATTGTTTTAGAATTAACAATATTTCTTTTAGTCCAAACAGTTCCGTAGGCTAACAAAGTGCAATATTTTCAGCACAGCCTCCCCTAAATAATCACATTCATATTGTTCGAATTTGGTATAATATTCATTGATTTTTATTTGGTATTGAAACTGTTTTTACAATAAGAATTAATTTTTAGAAAAATGTGTTTACTCTCCTGTGTAACAGAATGTACAGGTTCTTTCCTTATTCTTTATTCCGCTTAAGCTTCAAGTGGGATTTCGTTTTGAAGATATATGTAATTTTGTTTGGAGTACATTATTTATCATTTCAACGTTCTACTCCTCCGTTTCCGATCGGGACTTAAATTTTTTAATTTCGTTGAAAGCTTTTCTGGTCTCAGGCTAAAAACGCAATGTCAAATCGAGAGAGACGGATGCATCCGACATATTCTTTTGTTTGTGCCGTGGGTGGAAATGGTTATTCTTGAAATAATAAAATCATCTTCGAGCGGTTCTTACTCTAATTTTCAACCCTTGAACTATTGGGGCCGATGCGACCCAAATTTGCGTGAATAATCAATTAATATGCAACTATTAATAATATTTGTGAATTTTGTGAAAGATGAAATTTTACTATCTCTTATACAATATTAAATTTTTAAAGTACCGTATCGGAACATTTGGGAATACTTCTCTTCGAGATGAAGTGTACATGAACCATAACTGGGATTTGTGCATCGATCAAAATTTTCAATATTCTAGTATTTCTGTCAGAAAAATTCTTTGCAATTTTTAGAATGTACTATCGAAAAATGACATTCCTCTATTGAACTTTTTAATTGGTCTTTAGTGGGCGTTTCAAATATGAATAGTAATCAATTTTTCCAATACGAAATAAATTGAAATTTAATCCTCGTCTCTTTCTACTCAAACAGTTATTATTTGAACAATTTAATATCTGAATATTCTAGTATCCAGATATTTTATTGTTTGAACCAAATGTCTCCTTCCAATGAAAGATCTGATCAAATAAATTTTAATCACAACAATTCAATCTTATACTAATGAAGCTTTGGAATCTCTACTTAAAATTATATAAAATGTCACAGAAATATTTAATCTTCAGAGTAAATTAATGATAAAATAATCTCCGATTACTTTTTTTAATTACTGAAACCTCTAGGGATTTCTACTTATACATGTACATAGTTATTATTCTACTTATATATGTACATTATTTATGTACATAGTACCGTCTACACGGGGTTCAAATAATTAAACAAATGCTGTGTTTGCTTAATTATCATCATTAAACATTGGTTTTAATCGTGTACAAATAAACTGCTGCGTATTGTTAAAGCCAGAGCATGCCAGTCGCGATATTGTATGTTTACGTTTGGGTTATATGAATTTCGAGAATCCGTGTAGTTTATTCGACTGAAGCAACCGTCCAGAATGCAGAAGACCCCATACACAATGTCGGTAGACATTTTAATCTGCTTGATATATTTATAAATATGCATAAGTGTCGGCGATGTAGTTGACGAACTACAAATCGAGATATCCTATATCGAGATATACTTTGCAAATTAGTCACCGTTCACTGTGTTGTTCGCGGGGATGAAACTCTTATGCGGGGTAGCTTGCAAGGATGCCAGACTCAAAGAGATCACGAACTTAATAAACCGGTATTAAGATTTGTTACACATCAATAGCTATTCAGTTTGAGAACCAAACGCTTTGGGTGCTCGAGTGTTTGATGAAACTGTGCGTAATAATAAGCTTGATTTTTTGAGCACTCAGGCGAATGTTAACAGATCTATTAATAAAATAATTATAATCGACTGAGATGCTAATTACACTAACTCTTTTAATATTGACATGCAAAATTGGTACTCAAATTAATGAACAATCCCGAACCGTTGAATTAAAATAAATAACAAATGGTTTTTTCTTGTACATTTGTAAATGCGACGCCTTTATTTACTTTTTATTTTATCATATCGGAAAGGTGTCACTGAGAAACATATTGCAATGGGCAGATAAAAATTGTTCGTTTTCACTTTCATGATTTTCAGTGTGTTCTCACAAAGAAGATTGTAGGCTCACTAGAACAAAACCTTTCTATAAAGGCGTTGGGGAATTCTATAAACCGACGAAAGAATAGAACGTTCACGCGTTTTTCTTTTCCGTATTGCAGCTTTTGTATGGGCACAATGTAAACGATTTTTTTCAAAAATAACTCGGCGACGACAGGCAGTTCTTGCAATTTTTTGATCGCTTACGTCATTTTCATTTACACTTGACAGGTACAAGCTGGGTGCCCATTATCTTTGTGCCAGTGTGACTCTCTCTCGCGAGTTTTCGCTGAAACTCGCTTTTCTCTCGTTCAGTTAAACATTCGCATTCTTTCGAAAATTCATACAATACCCGTTTGCTTTTTGCAGGCTAAATAGAATAAATTTTGCAAAGGAATTCCTCCCATTTTTATTTGATATTCGTATGTAACCCTGAACGCACGTTTTGGAATCTGCAACGTTGGAATGCAACGATGGACTGCAAAGGTGGACTGCAATTTTTGAAAATATTTCCAATGTTTCAGCACTTGAAAAGTTCGTGATTCGCTAATTTAAATAATATGCGCTTTGAAAATAGGCAGCGAACGTTCGTTGGAAGGAAAATTATATGAGGAAATGTATTTTTTAATATTTTATATTTTAATCACAATTTAGTGTGTTTAATTGCAGTAGAGCCGGATCCTCGGGTCCGTGCTCCGACATAGATCGTGTAGGGCTATTATTTCTTGTGACCTCACCAAACTGTGTGTTATATACCACGACTTCAGTAGAACCAACAAATACTGAATACAATAATACCCAGGCAGAAGTAATGGTTATCTTGGACACCTTTATGATTGCATGATTTCGCGCACTCTGTACCACGGAGTAAAGCGTACGAAGATATTTATTGATCTATTATCTAATAGAAACAATGGGGACGGTTACACACGCGCGTATCTCTATTCCATACACCTATTTACTCGTACAGTTTTGCACGTCTCTCATTCGATTTGGCTTGAACCAACGGAGCTTGATTTTATGATACTGATTTCTTTTTTTACCGCATTCCCTTTGTGAAAGATTTCGCGAGATTCTTTGACTTCCGCGTGATCCTTTGATCCAACAATGATTGGACGTTGCTTGTCTCAAGCATGTCGAAATGAGATAAACAGTGTCTAAAAGAAATTAGTTGGTGGGCAACATTTGTACCATATCTTTCATTACTCGTGATAAACAGTTTCCAGAAATAAATATTCAATTGAAACTTACAATATAATTTTTAGACTTAAATGAATGTACACCATCGTTTCTAAATCGTTTCTCTGTGTTTAAAAAATGTTTAGGTAGCGTCTAATAATTTCAATAAGAATACATCAAGATATCTTTTAATTAATTGCAGCTCTGCATTAATTGCAAGATATGGGAGCTACGTAAAAATGTATTTCCCTTTTCAACAATTTTAACGAGTATAGAAAATGATATAACTTAAAATGATTTTAAATTCTTTAGATGTTCTCACTGTTCTACGTTTGATCAATTCATTTTTATTATAAACGTTATAATATTTTCGATTCATTAAAATTGTTAAACAGGGAGATAAATTTTTACGTAGTTCCTGCATCTTTCAATTAATGCTGAGGATGTTTATGTTGCATAAACATGTTGCACAAAAAATTAGAAATTAGAGTGGAAAGCTTTTTCTTCAGTGAAATGTTTGTAAAATCTTAATGGAACTCGTTAAAGGTATATGCTTGATATCACGTTAAAAATGTTTAATCATAGAGAAGCTGAAATGTTCACCA